>PVIU01002280.1:0-177739 GCA_004026605.1 Ondatra zibethicus
CTGGGGTTCTATTTAGGAAGTGATTCCCTGTGCCAATGAGTTCAAGTGTACTTCCCACTTTCTCTTCTATAAGGTTAAGTGTGGCTGGCTTTATATTGAGGTCTTTGATCCATTTGGATTTGAGTTTTGTGCATGGTGATAGATATGGGTCTATTTTCATTTTTCTACATGTTGATATCCACTTATGCCAGCACCACTTATTGAATATGCTTTCTTTTTTCCATTTGATATTTCTTGCTTCTTTATCAAAGATCAGGTGTTTGAAGTTGTGTGGATTGATATCCGGGTCTTCTATTCGGTTCCCTTGGTCCTCCTGTCTGTTCTTATGCAAGTACCAGGCTGTTTTCAGTACTGTAGCTCTGTAGTATAGTTTGAAGTCAGGGATTGTGAGGCCTCCAGAGGTTAGAGTTCTTTAAAACATATATTTAAATAACTTTACATTTACATATAACATCTTAGAAAAAAAAGCAGAGAACTCAATCCTACACACCTCAGAACCCCAAGCACACATTACAAAACAGAATAACACATCATTAAAGGAGACAAAGGACTCAAGAGATTTTGTCTGTTGGTTTGTTAATGGGGAGAGGATGCCACAGGTGGCTCACATTTTGGCTTGAGGAGGGCTCTCTCTATTATCACTTTTGTGTTTGTCAAAACTAATATATATTAGCCGGGCGGGGGTGGCGCACACCTTTAATCCTAGCACTCAGGAGGTAGAGGCAGGCGGATCTCTGTGAGTTCGAGGCCAGCCTGGTCTACAAGAGCTAGTTCCAGGACAGGCTCCAAAGCTACGGAGAAACCCTGCCTCAAAAAACAAAAACAAAAACCTAATATATAAAACATATATATGTTTTAAAGGAAGCCAGACTTTGAAGTTTCCGTACAGTTCCTGATTTTTACAAGAGCTCCTTCTGAGCTCAAGCTCCCTTACCAATGCCTGGGCCAGATCCTGGTCCTGGGAGAGAGAGGGAGAAGAGTCAAGGTTATGGAGAGCTGGCACAGCAGGCTTTAGGCAGTATGTACCAGGTAAGGTGGGCTCTTGGAAGTGATAGTTAACAATGATGTGTGAACTACATGAATGATAAGGGGGAGGGGCAGCAATGGCTTCTTTCCTGAGGGGCTCAAGTCCACACTGTTGTCTTGGGGGCAGGTCTCCCTTGTTTGGATACAGTCTTCTGGAAGCTTAAGATGTCATGGAATCATAATGTAGAAAACTGAATCCCTAGTGGCACTGAAGAAGCAGGGAAGACAGATCACACAGACCTCCCACAAGGTGCCGGCTCCAGGGCACTTAGGAAAGAGCAGAGGAGCAAGCATGAGGCTGCTGGGCAGAGCAAGGCCACTGAACTGAGAGCTAGAGAGGCCTGGAGCTGAAAGCCAACCTGACAAAGGGAGCAGCTCCACTTATTAGACATCTTATCCGAATCCCAGCACTTGAGAGGCAGAGGCAGGCAGATCTCTGAGTTCGAGGCCAGCATGGTCTACAAAGTGAGTTCCCAGGACAGTCAGGGCTACACAGAGAAATCCTGCTTCAAAAAAACCAAGCCTAAACCAAACCAAAACCAACCAAACAACTCCCCTGCCCCTGAGAAAGACATCTTATAAAGGCAATGAGTCATTGCAGTGTTTCTAGTGGACGGTCTGTGACTTAGGTCACCCACATGGAAGAGTGGGCAAGTGCAGAGAGGTCTGTCAGGAGGATTTGCTAAGAGGCACAGGGATGGACTAAGGGGACCGTAGCAGATGCAAAATAGTTGATGAAATTGAGATCCCTTTTGGGTGTGAAGCATCTGAAGGGAAGAGGTGCCAGCCTCATGGGTAGAGGTTTGAGGATGGGTAGAGCTGAGAAGCAATGTTTGATATTCCTTGTCTTTTTAAGTGGAATTTTTAAAAATATTTTAGAAAATGAGGGCAATAGGTTTTTGGTTGCGTTGGTTTGTTTGTTTTGGTTTTTGGAGACAGGGTTTCCCAGTAGCTATGGAGCCTGTCCTGGAACTAGCTTTTGTAGACCAGGCAGGTCTCGAACTCACAGAGGTCCACCTGTCTCTGCCTGCCAAGTGCTGGGATTAAAGGTGTGATCACCACCGTCCAGCGGTTGTTGTTTTTTTAAATTTATTTATTTAGATAAGTGAAATGGTGGTACTGTATGGGAACTGTATTAACGAGCCTCTAATCTCTGTGTAGTGGTCAGAGGACAACTTGAGAGTGTGGGTTCCTCCCCACATGTGGATGCCTAAGATCAGATTCAAGCTGTCAGGCTTGGCGGCAAGCACCTCTACCCACTGAGCCACCTGACCAGCCCTCTGGGGTTTGTTTGGTTTTTGTTACCACCTCTTTGGACTCTGAACTCTGATTTTTGTTTTGTTTTTAGTTGCTTTATTTCCTTAAGACAGGGTCTCGACACTGAGTGGTGGTGGTGCACGCCTTTAATCCCAGCACTCAGGAGGCAGAGGCAGGAGAATCTCTATGAGTTCGAGGCCAGCCTGGTCTACAAGAGCTAGTTCCAGGACAGGCTCCAAAGCCACAGAGAAACCTTGTCTTGAAAAACAAAAAACAAAAAAAAACAAAAAAAAAAAAGACAGGGTCTCATTGTGCAGCCCTGGCTGGCTGGGAATTCAAAGAGACCCTCATGTGTGTTGTTTAGGTTTTCGAGACAGTCTCACTATGGAGTCCAGGGTGGCTTCCATTTATGATCCTCCTGCCTCTGTTTACTGAGTGCTGGGATTACATGCCCATGATGCCATGCCTGGTAACAGATTTTTACTTCAAAAAGCACTGTCTTTTTTTACACAAGAGACATTAAGAACGGAATTTAACTGTAACTCCAGCACCCAGGGAAGTAGAAGCAGGTGGACCTCAACTTAAAAGTCACCCTGAGTTACACACACACAATAAATCCTAGTCCACCCTGGTAACATAAACTAAGACCCCAGTGCAAAAAAGAAATTGAATTTGCCATATTGAAACTACTTTATGTGTTGGGTGTTTGCCTTGTGCCATGGCAAGCACTACACTTGGAGGCCAAGAAGGGACAAAGGCCCTGGAACTGCAGTTACAGAAGGTGCAGAAGTGCCCTGTGAGTGCTGCAAATTGAATCTTGAGCCTCCAAAAGAGCAGCCAATGCTCTGGCTTCTTAGCTGCCTCTCCAGCCCTAAAATAGCTTTTCATGTGTATGGGGCTGGACAAACAAGAGGACACACAAAAGATGATGAAGGTCATCTTTTTTGACAAATAGTTTTTTGACAAAAACTATTCCCTATGTGTGTGGACATGTGTGTCATAGCAGGCGTGTAGATGTTAGTGGACAATTCTGTGACTCGGTTCTCTCCTTCCACCTTTAGATGGGTTCCAGATATCAAACTTAGGTCATGGGACTTGGTGACGGGCGGCTTTCCTCACGGAGCCATCTCACCAGCCCACGTCTCTTTCTGACAGCAAAGTTACAAATAAACAAAGGAGAGATGTCTAGAATGAGCCCAGACTGGAGCTGAAGCTATCAGCATGAGTTCACATGCATTTTAATCATATATATGCAGCTAGACACATACAGAAATAAATACAGAGATGTGTACACACAGGCTGGCATGTGCACGTTTCTTTCTTAGCTCTGTCTTATAAAACAACCTAGAAACTAGGAAACTCCCTTAGCAACAAGCACACTAGCATCTAGAACTTGCTGTCTAAATATAACTCTAGAGCTCAAAAGCAAGGAAGTACTGTGCTAGGAATATAGCTTAGTTGCTAGAGTTTTTGACTGGCGTGAAAGAAGCCTGGGGCTTGATCTCCAGCACTGCATAAATACAGCCTGGCTGTGCAGACTTGGAATCCCAGGGCTGGGGAAGCAAAAGGACCAGAAGTTCAAGGTCAGGCTTAGCTATATAGTAAACCAGAGGCCAGAGTGGCTATCTGAGACCTTATCTTTAAAAAAAAAAAGGGGGGGGGAAGTTCCATAAAGGAAATACCAAAAATAAGGGCACATTCAAAGGACACAGGAACCAACCTGCAGGACACCACAAGTAGAAAATATGAATTCCCACAGTATTAGTTTTCTTTCCAAGGCTGTGACAAAGCACCAAGACCAAAAGCAATTAAAGGGCAGGAAAGACTTTTTCATCTTATAGACTATAATCCATCATTGAGGGAAGTCTAAACAAGAACCTAAGTAGGAATCTGAACCAGAAATCATGAAGGAACATTGACTATTGGCTGACTCACAGCCTCATATAGAGGATGGGACCATTACCCAGGGGATAGTGTCACCCACAGAGGTCTGGTCCCTCATACATCAATTAACAACCAACACAATCCCCCATAGACGGGACAATCTGACTAGTCACTCCTTCAGTTGAGATTCCTTTCTCAGGTGACTTGCTTAGGCTGTGTCAAGCTGACAGTTAAAACTAACTAGGACACGGAGAATTAGGTTATAATCCTGTCCCCAAATAGCTAAGTCCATACTGATGTAAGTAACTGAGAAAGTTACTCAATGGGAAGATGCTATATGGAAGACGTAAGACTTCTTTCTTTCATAATACTAACCACTAAACATAGAAGAGATGAGGGAAAGGAAGTAACCATCTGAACAGCACAGCAGTAAGATACATGGAGGAGGTATGGTGGTATACACCTGTAGTCTCAGTATTTGGGAGACAGAGGCAGGAGGATTGCACAAGTTCTAGGTTGACCTTGGCTACACAGTGAGATAACCTGTTTCAAAAACCAACTGAACAAACAAAAAGATCCACCTGGAGCAGTGGTTCTCAACCTCCCTGAAGCTGCGACCTTTCAATGCGGCTCCTCATGTTGTGATCCCCAATCATAAAATTATTTTGTTACTACTTCATAACTGTAATTTGCTATGGTTATAAATTGTAATATATTTGTGTTTTCTGATGGTCTTAGGTGACTCCTACGCAAGGGTTGCTCTACACCTCCATAGGGTTGTGACCCACATGTAGCATGAGGGCCTGCTTGTCAGGGTTTCTGTCCTGCCCAGTTCCTGCAGCCGTTTAGCCCCAAAGAAAATCACACAGAGACCTCCAGAAGATTATAAACTGATTGGCCCATTAGCTCAGGCCTCCCATTAGCTCTTGTAGCTTATATTAACCCATTATCCCTGTCTATGTTAGCCACCTTTCTCAGCGGGGCAGGTCACATCCTGCTTCCTTGGTGGTCTGGGCAGGAGTTCCGAGAGAGCTTCCTGCTTCCCAGAATTCTCCTATTCTCCTTGCTCCGCCTCTACTTCCTGTCTGGTTGTCCCACCTATCCTTCCTGCCTGGCCAATCAGCATTTATTTAAAACATGATTGACAGAATACAGACAATTCTCCCGAACCACCCACAGGCTGAGAACTAGTGATCTAGAAAGATGGCTCCACAGTTAAGAGCAGTTGCTGCTTTTGGAAAGGACCCAGGTTCAGTTTCTAGGACCCACATGGTGGCTCACAGCTGTAATTTCAGTTCTAGGGGATCTAATGCCCTCATCTAGCCTTCGTGGAATAGTGGTATACTTACAAACATGTAGGCAAAACACTGTCTTAGTTATTTTTCTACTACTGTAACAACACCATGACAAAGGCAACTAATAAAAGAGAGTGTTCAATTGGGCGTACAGTTTCAGAGGGTTAGGGTCCATGATGGGAAGCAAAAGCATGGTAGCAGAAACAGCTGACAGCACACATCTTGGTCCAAAAGTAGGAGGCAGAAAGTTGCGCTGGGAATGGCTTTTGAAACTCAAAGCCTCCCAGTGACATACCTCCTCCAACAAGGCCACACCTTCTAATCCTTCCCAAACAGTTCCAACAGTTGGGGACCAAGTCTTCAAATGTATGGCCCAATGGGAGTGCTTCTCATTCAAACCAACACACATAGAAATAATAAAATCTGGCCAGGCGGTGGTGGCGCACGCCTTTAATCCCGGCACTCGGGAGTCAGAGGCAGGCGGATCTCTGTGAGTTCGAGGCCAGCCTGGTCTACAAGAGCAAGTTCCAGGACAGGCTCCAAAAGCTAGAGAAACCCTGTCTCAAAAAACGAAAAATAAAATAAAATAAGATAAAAATCTTTCTTAAAAATCCATGCATATGTGTTAACATTAGTGGGTAAAACCTTTAAGGAGTGACAGGATATATCAAAGTATCTTCCCCAAATATTTATTAGTTACTCTGGTGCTTAATGTATCACCATAGGCTCTTTGACAATTCTTCCAAGGTAGAGCTTATTTTTTTCTCCTTTGCCTACAGGGCTGGACTCAGTGATGATTTCTCATGACTAGGATAAAGGAAGGGGAGAATGGGAATATCACAGACAGACACCATCTAAGTCAAGTATTAACACGACCACTGACATCACATACTCTGGGGCACAATGCAAAGCAAAGGCTATTCACCTCCAAATCCCCCCCCAAAAATATAACCCAAATTGTTCGGTTGAGTTCCAGCTCACTCCTGCACATCTGAGAAGGCCCATTCCTGTTTCCAAACCCCGCCCACTCAGAGAATCTCCAAACAAAGAAAAGGCACCAAAAAGCCAAGTTCTGCATTCTTGGTGGCTACAGCAGCTCCTCCCCTGAAGTTGCCAGCTGCCCAAGTCCCCACCTAGAGTGTTCTGCTTTGGACCATACTTGGGCGCAAACACAACTGTGGAGGACACGTCATCATGCCTTGTCTATAACCCATACGATCTCCCTGCTTAGTTCAGGCGTGTGGTTTCTCTGGTCTCAGTCTCTGGGACTGGAGAACCTGCCTGGGAATTGCTTTGCTCAAATAAGCCTGTTATACTTTTTCAATTCAGCTTCACCTGACTTACTGAGTTAGCAGAGGAACCTATTATAGGGGGTGCGGTGCAGAAAGTCTATTACACAGCAGACAAACCAAACCGAGGGACATCTGACTAACACTATTTATTTGCTTGCAGTACTGTGGATTGAACACAAGGCTGCACACAAGCTAGGCAAGCTCTCTGCCACTAACTCATATCCCTAGCTCTTGTTTCAATTTTAAGACTGAATAGCCCATAATGGCCTTGAACCTATGATCCTCCAGCCTCCAGCTCCCAATAAATAGCTAGGGTCACAAGTCTACACCACTAAGCCTGGCTCCCCGACACACTTGGAAATGCCAGTTGTGGTGGTGCACTCCCGCATCTTCAGCACCCAGGAAGTGGAGACAAGAGGATCAGGAGTTCAAGGCCAGCTGCAAGGAGTGAGCTCCCGGGCATTCTGTGCTACATGAGGCTGTCTGGGGAGATGGCTCAGTGAGCAAATGTTTGTCTCACAGCATAAAGACCTGAGTTTAGATCCCCAAACCACACATAAAAACCAGGCATGGTATGGCACACCTTTGTAACCCCAGGGCTAGGTGAGTGAAGACAGGTGATCCTGGGAGGCTCACTGGCCAGCAGCCTACCCTAAACACTGAGTTCCTGATTCAAGGAGAGACCCTGCCTCAAAAATAAAATGAAGTGCAACTGAAAAAGACACCAAAAGCTAAGCTCTGGCCTCCACATGAACATGCATACACCACACACACACACACACACACACACACACACACGCATGCACACACACGCGTGCGCGCACCCACACACACACACACACTATGCACTCTGCAATCTTGTTGTTTAAAAGGCTGAGGCAAGAGTATCACCAGTAGTTCAAGGCTAGCCAAGACTAAAAGACCCTGTCTCAAAAATAAACAAAACTGAAACAGAAAGAAACCCAAGAACAGATTCAACACAATGCCCATCAAAATCCCAGCAAAATTCCTCAAAGACCTCGAAAGAACGGTACTCAACTTCATATGGAAAAGGAAAAACCCAGAATAGCCAAAATAATCCTGTACAATAAAAGAACTTCTGGAGGCATCACAATCCCTGACTTCAAACTCTACTACAGAGCTACAGTATTGAAAACAGCCTGGTACTGGCATAAGAACAGACAGGAGGACCTCTCAACAGAGGAATCTAAAATGGCTGAAAGACACTTAAGGAAATGTTCAACATCCTTAGTCATCAGAGAAATGCAAATCAAAACAACTCTGAGATTCCATCTTATACTTGTAAGAATGGCCAAGACCAAAAACACTGATGACAACTTATGCTGGAGAAGTTGTGGGGAAAAGGGAACACTTCTGCATTGCCGGTGGGAATGCAAGCTGGTCCAACCCCTATGGATGTCAGTGTGGCGATTTCTCAGAAAATTAAGAAACAACCTTCCTCAAGACCCAGTAATACCACTTTTACAGTAGAGAAAAATATAGAGCTCAATAAATATCAATAAAAAATGTATAAAAAAGGGCTGGAGAGATGGCTCAGTGGTTAAGAGCACTGACTGCTCTTCCAGAGGACCCGGGTTCAATTCCCAGCACCCACATGGCAGCTCACAACTGTCTAAAAATCCAGTTCCAGGGGATCTGACACTTCACACCAATGCACATAAAATAAAAGTTAAATAAACCATAAAAATATTTTAAAAAGTGTATAAAAAAATAAAAATTAAAAAAAAGAGCTAGTGGAACAAGCCTAAACTAAGGCTGAGTATTCATAATTAAAAAAAAAAAAAGAAACCCAAGAAGCAGGAAGTAGTGGTGCATGCCTCAAGTCCCAGGAGACAGAGGCAGGTGGATCTCATGAGTTCAAGACCAGCTTGGTCTACAGAGTGAGTTCCAGGAAAGAAAGGAACACAGAGAAACCCTGCTTCAAAAAGCCAAGTAAACAAAAGAAACTCAGGTGTGGCAGTGCACGCTTTCAATTTTAGCAGTTGGGAGGCAGAGGCAGGAAGATCTCTGTGAATTTGAGGCCAGCCTGGTCTACATAGGGAGTTTCTGGCTAGCCAGGGCTATGTAGTGAAACACTGTTTAAAAACAAAAAACAAAAACCACACACGCACACATACACACACACACACACAAAAGAAAAAAAAAAGAAAATCATAGGTAGGACCTAAGCTTGCTCCCCAACTTGACAATCTGAGCTCAAGTCTGGGGGCACACATGGTACAAGGTAAGAACCAACTCCTAACAGCTGTCCTCTAACCTCCACATGCATGTCATTTCCTACATACCACCTCCCCACACAAATGTAACTAAAAATGCTTTTAGGCTAAGTATGGCATGTGTCTTTATTCCAGCACCTGGGAGTCAGAGACAGGTAGATCTCTATGAGTTTGGGAGAATCCTGGTCTACATAAGTGGGACCGTGTCTCAAAAATCAAACAAACACTCAAAAAAAAAAAACCAAAATAAATAGAATGGAAAAATTATGCCATGAAGTTTTAAAATCATATTCATTTTACATGTTTATGCACACATGAGCATGCACAGGTGCACATGTCATGTCCGTTGTATACAAGGAAGGAGAGCGACACCTGTGGCTCCAAAGACTTTAATAACACGCCACATCAGTGCTCACTGATCGTTGCAGCCCTGACCAATCAGGACAAGGACTCAGGAGCCTCACCTCCCCTGACAGCCCGAGCAGGGACAGAAGTGGGGTTTATAAGCAGAAAAGCCACAAACATTTGTTGCCAAGTTACAGTTACAGCTTTCACCCATCAGGAGCCAAAGATTGGGGACTTTCCCTGTGTGTTTCGTCACTGTCAACCAACACAGAGTGTCCAGCCAATCAGCGTCATTTGTTCTTTCTGTTGTTAGAAACAGCCGTAATGTTTTAGAGAACTAGGGCATAACAGATGGTTCCTAGTGTCTAAGGAGGGGCTGGTAAGCCATTGGAAAGTTCCCAGTTCCCCTAGGGCTTGGGAACCTGAACTTTGTTTCACCCTGCAGGTAAAATGGAGTCTCATGTCAAAATGGCAGTTCTTAGGCCAAGGTGTTTTTGCCTGCTCCCTTTAGAGATCAGAGCACAACATTTAGGATTTGGTTCTTTTCCTTCTCCCTCAGGTTCTCAGGATTAACAGCAAGCATCTATACCCTCTGGACCATAGACCTGGCCCACAGTATTATGATTTATATCAGAAATCTTTTTTCTTTAGGTTCTTAATACTTGAAGCCAAACACAATTGTGTCAATCATTTATATAAGACATTATCTTACTCATCTTTGCTTTTAACATAGCCTTTTCTTGCCAAGCATGGTGATGTACATCTTTAATCTCTGCATACACGAGGGTAATGCATAAGCATTTGTGAGTTCAAGGCCAGCCTAGGTTACATAATGTGTACCAGGGCCAGGCAGACCATTTCAAAACTCCAAATAAATGGCTGGACATGGTGGTGCACACCTTTGATCCTAGCACTCAATAGGCAGAGGCCAGCCTGGTCTACATACTGAACTCCAGGCCAGCCATGGCTACATAGTGAGACCCTGTCTCAAGGAAACAACAGTCACAAAACCAAACAAATCCCATAACATACCTACTTCTCGAGCAAGAATAATGCTGCTGAGGCGGATTGGTTGGGTGGATTCAGCAACAAGAACAGCTCTTTGGGAACAAGAGGTGCCGTTTTCATATGAAGGCTCAATGGTTACTGCATCATGGTGAGTAGAATGCCTGCCAAAGCAAACGGTTTAGAGCATGAAATGTGAGCCAAGCAGTGGTGGCACACGCCTCTAATCCTAGCACTCAGGGGCTGGAGAGATGGCTCAGTGGTTAAGAGCACTGGCTGCTCTTCCAGAGGTCCTGAGTTCAATTCCCAGAAACCACATGGTGGCTCACAACCATCTGTAATAAGATCTGGCACCCTCTTCTGGCATGCGGGCACACATGGAGGCAGAATGTTGTATACATAATAAATTAATAAATAAAATCCTAGCACTTGGGAGGCAGAGGCAGGTGGATTTCTGTGTGTTCAAGGCCAGCCTGGTATACAAGAGCTAGTTCCAGGACAGCTAACCCTGTCTTGAAAAACCAAAGGAAAAAAAAGCATGAAATGCTTGGGTCAAGGCGACATCTGGAAGAAAGGTCCGTACTTTTCCCATGCTACATACGACTAGGTATGCCTAAAGACACTCTGGAGAAGCACTGTCAGAAGACACAAGATTAAAACAGGAGAGTGATCCTAACCTTTTCCCAGTGGTTTCTCTTGCAAAGATCTAAAATGCTATATTCCTCCCAGGATGGCTAATAAAAAAAAGAGACTCGTCAGACGGTGGAGGCACACACCATTAATCCCAGCACTTAGGAGACAGAGGCAGGTGAGTCTGGAGTTCAAGATCAGCCTAGTCTACAGAGTGTGTTCCTAGATGCCCAGGGATACACAGAGAAACCCTGTCTCAAAAAAACAAAACAAAAAGACTCACACTGTGGGAAATAACATTGGGTCTATGTTTGCAACAAGATAGGGCTTCCTCTTATCTTGAGAAATTATTTCCTGTAAGCCCAAAAATTGAGGTGCTATCTAAGATGGAAATGTTGCCTACTTCCTGAGACCAAACAAAAATACAACTGGCCTGGCTGAAAAGCTCTCAGAACTAGGATTCCTGAATGATGGCCATCACACTAGGTCCTCTACAAGCCTAAATTCCTTATACTTCCTCATGAAATGAGACTTGAAATTCTTGTACTCTGAGATAAAAACCTCATTGCTTCTCATGGAAGGCAGGAATGGGGCTGGTGATGCAGGTCCTCAGCAGAGGGCTTGCCTAGCATGTGCAAAGCCATAGTCCAACCCTCTGTTCTGCAAAGATACAGAAAGGGGAACTCTCTTTCACTTAGGATTATTTTAGTTAAACTCCCTTACAGTTCTGGTAGCCGCATGACCTGCTATTGGGTTCTCTTAGACCCAGCACTGACTACCCTGTCTCTTCCCACTTCCGTTGCACCAGGGAAAGAGAGCTCTCATCACGCAGGCGGATCTCATCTTCAGGCATGATGAATTGTCTTGTTACTCTAGTTTTGTCGTTGCTGTCAGGGTCTTCTAATGTGGCTCTCACTTCACCTGTCTTTGTTTCCATCATTTTGAGGGAAATAAATAGCGGCAGTGTCTGGCACAGGGCCTGCCTGTGCTGACAGTTGCTTACAAGGGCTGTCTCAGCAGGGAGGCAGACTCGCATCCTAGTTCATTTCTTACTTAAAAGAGCCTCCAATTTAGGGTCTATTCCATCCAAGGATGCCACATTCAGGTCCCTCCACACTGTGGGACCACACCTCACTCCTGTAAGCCTTTCCCTCTTCACTGTGGGGACAAGATCCTGTGACCTCTAGCGCCCCTCACCAGGTGTAGCAGCCGCGCTGCGCCTCCAGCAAGAAGGGCACCCGGCCTGGCTCCCGGCTGAACGGCAGTAACACTTGCGGCACATTGAGTTTGTTGGCCAAAGTCCCAACTAAAAACAGGAAGAGGTGGTGTGGAGTCAAGCAGAAAACGTGCCTGAAGCTTCGGGTTACAGGAGCCCTAGAGACAATCATGGCTATCGCCTTAGTCTCAGCTTCCCACTCAACTACTGCCCGCCCCCGCACCAACACCAACCAATCCGCAGCCACAACGTCAGCAGATGCTTTCCTCACTAGGAATTGTGGGTACTTTTTAAGTGAGTCCAAGCTAACATGTCAATTTCGGGCACAGGACCAAAAGGGTCGCTTTACTAAATATTTGATGGTAAACTTTACTAGCTAAGAACCAGAAAGAAAGGACCAAAAATCCAGCAGTATCTCCCATCTCAACTCCACATGCTGTTATTTGGTTCGATTTTAATGTTTTTAATAAAAAAGAGCAGAAAGATTGGGGTGAACTCATGACTTACATGCACAAGGGTCCGGGTTCACACCATCCAATACTAAACACAAGAAGCAAGTTATTTAACGTAAAAAATTGAAGGAATCTCCAGTCAGCATTAGTCTCAGGCTGTAAGTGGAAAAAATTCCAGTCTCTAGCATGAACAGCTGACCTTAATCAAGGTCTGTATGTTATTTCCCTAGGATTATGTCCTGCTTCCAGCCCACGATGCAGGAAATAACTGCCGCTGGCCTCTGAAGCAACTGAGAAAGTCCTTGTGTCACACAACCTGGCTCGGCAATATAAACCCTGGGCTCACTTGTGCGTTACTGGGCTGCGGTGGCACATATCTATAATCCCAGTAAGCAGGAGGCTGAGGCAGGAGGATCAAGAAGCTTAGTCTAGGGGACTAGAGAGTAAGAGCACTGGCTGCTCTTCCAGAGGACCCAGGTTCGATTCCCAGCACCCAAATGGCAGCTCACAGCTCCCTGTAACTCCAGTTCCAGGGGATCTGACACCTTCACACCAATGCACATAAAATAAAGTTAAATAAATTATATATATAAAAGCCTATTCTACAAAATAAACTCTTTCAAAGAAGCTGGGGATATGGCATGCTTGAATTACCAGCACCCACATAAAAGTGGAGGTACAGCCTCTCATCCCAGCACACTGGGAAGGAAAAGACAGAAAGGACTCGAGTACCCAGCAGATCTGTGAATACTGGGTTCAAAAGAGACTCTGCCCCAAAAAGGAGTCAACCGTGATTGAGGAAGGCAACTGGTATTGGCCCCTGGCCTCCAAAATCCCCTAACACCAGAGCAAAACAAAACAAATGTAAAAACAAAAAACAACCTTGTTTTCTCCAAGTATTCAAAAGAACAGTCAGGAGTATAAGCAATATGACATATTAAGGAGTCTGTTAAGTCCATGGAGTTCCCATGGTTGTAATGACATAGGTGTAGTTCAGTCTGTTAGATTATGTGGCCTGTCTTCACATTGTCTCCACTGTACGGGTTTAGATCCAGATTTACATCCAGACATTTGGGTGTGCCTGTGAGGAATGTTGCCACATGGGTCCACAGCACGGGCATAGTGATCAGAAGCTGATCAGCAGGAGTCAATTCTCCTTTCACTATGTAGACCACGTGGACCAAAGTCTTAGGCTCAGCCCACTAGTGTCTTTAGCGACTGAGCCACCTCCCTGGCCCCCTTTGGTGTGAGGCGGTTTCACTTTGTAATCCAGGTTGGTCTGGAACTTATTACGCTTCCCAGGATAGCCTCAGACTGCCCTGACCTCCTACCCTTGCAGGAATTAAGGTTATGAGCCATCATGTCTGGAGTACCCAAGAATTTAGGAGCTAAGTTTTTTTGTTTAGGAAATATTTTGAGCCAGGCATGGTGGCACACACCTTTAATTGTAGCACTCAGAAGCAGGCCAGCCTGGTCTACAAAGTGAGTTCTAGGACAGTCAAGACTATGCAGAAAAACTGTCAGTCACCATCAGGACTACCCTGTCTTGAAAACCCAAATAAAATAAAGCGAACTACTTTAAAAGTGAGTATTGTCAGGTGGCAGTGGTGGTGCACGCCTTTAATCTCAGCACTCGGGAGACAGAGGCAGGCGGATCTCTTCAGTTTGAGGCCAGCCTGGTCTACAAAGTGAGTTCCAGGACAGTCAGGGCTACAGAGAAACCTGTCTCGAAAAACAAACAAAAGAATTTTAAAAAAGAGTCTGGAGAGATGGCTCAGCAGCTAAAAGCTCTTGCTGCCCTTTCAGAGGTCCTGGGTTCAATTCTCAGCACCCACATGGCAGCGCACAAATGTCTGTAACTTGAGTTCCATGGAATCCAACACACTCACAGACAAAAAAAAAAGTGTGCAAATAATGTGTGCATGTTGAAGTCAAACGTCAACCTAGGTCTTCCTGAAATGCTACCTTAATTTGGTTCTTTCACAGGGTTTCTCTGTAGCTTTGGAGCCTGTCCTGGAACTACTAGCTCTTGCAGACGAGGCTGGCCTCAAACTCACAAAGATCGGCCTCTGCCTCCCGAGTGCTGGGATTAAGGGCGTGCTCCACTACCGCCCGGCTACAGGCGGAACTTTTGAGTTTGAGGCCAGCCTGGTGTATATAGTGAGTTTTTGAGTTTCAGGATAACCAGGCCTATTTATAGAAACCCTATCTCACGAAACAAAACCGAATATTTCTTTTTCTTTTTTTGAGACAGGGTTTCTCTGTAGCCCTGGCTATCTTGGAACTCACTCTGTAGACCAGGCTGGCCACAAACTCAAAAATCTGCCTGCCTCTGCCTCCTGAGTGCTGAGATTTAAAGGTATGCACCACCACTGCCAAGCTTATTTTAAATTTTACAAATATGTGTCTGTGTGTGAGCTTTCAGAGTGTAAGTGCAGAAGCCCTCAGACGCCCTGGAACTGGGGTGACAGAGTCAAGTCTCCACTCATGCCGGCGCCCCACCTTCAGCGCTCCCCCAAAGCAGATGCTCCCAATTCCCAAGCCACCTCTACAGCACATTGTATTTCTGGAGATTAGTCTTTACTTTTTCAAGACAGGATTTCTGTGTAGTCCTGGCTGTCCAGGAACTTGTTCTATAGACCAGGCTGGCTTGAAATTCAAGAGATCCAACCGTCTCTGCCTCTTGAGTGCTAGAATTAAAGGCACATGACACCATGTCTGACCATTTGAGACAGGGTCTAAACTGAACTTGAAGCTTATTGATTTGGCCACCTGGCTGGCCAGTAAGGCCTAGGGATGTTCCTGTCTCTGCCTGGCTGGTGGGCTGGGACTATGGATGATGCACCAGAGCTTAACTCAAGTCCTCACACCTGGGAAAGCGCTCTACCATGGGTGCCATCTCCCTAATCCCAGTCACACTCTGAACCTGTTTTTACTTTTGTCTGTTTCCAATGTGTGTGCTGTGTTAAATCCTGAGGCTTTCAGGCACAAAGACTTGATTTTCAGGCCGGTCTGTGGAGCCCTGTGGAGGAGAAAGCACATTTGGTTTAACAGAGTCAAGTCGGTCTGAGGGTGAAAGGACTGGTTCTTTATTTCAAAATGTCACGTGTTGATATTCAGTATCAAAACAGTTGCACTATGGGGTTCTCTCTCTGGACAGGAGTACAAATAAGCCAGTAAGCTGCAGCGTGTCCACCTATATCAGGCCTTGAAGAGACTGCCTGAACACAGCGACTGGGCGGGGACACTCGGAAGATCGGCACACCGCCAGCCCACAGACTGCAAAGGGTTCTCACAGCCAATGGGTTGACCAAGATAACCCAAATCCCCAAAAGCAAAATTTCAAAATAATATAAAATTTAAAAAGTTTTTTACATAAGCTATTCAAGATTTCTCCAGCACTGACTGAGACGAAGCACAATGAGATGGCACTTTTAAGAGACAGCAGCTTCGGGAAAGGCAATGAGATGACGTCCACGCGGCTAAACCAGTGTCACCAACATAATCTTCCTTTTCTTTCTCCCTCGGGGCAGTGAACACTAAGGGGCAGCATGATCCGTGTGAGCAGTTAGGAAGGGGTGGAGGGGGTCTCAGTGAGACCAGTGGGTCTCAGGGCTGCGGCTGCGTAGTAGCACGCTTGCCTAACATGCACAAGGCCTGGAAGTGGGGCATCTCAGATGCCTCACCGGCTCATTTGGTCACATCTGATGGAAAAAGCAAAACATAAAAACAAGTTTAAAGTTGTTCAAAGATATCAAAGATGAAAACCTTCACAGCCCGGAAGAGGTTTTTGTTTTGGCTAACTCCCTAGAATTCCCTGTTGTTTGGCTAGGACTTGGTGCAGAGAACTGAGGTGTCCCACAGTGGAGCCTGCCTGGGCTCTGCTGGCTGTCAGCAAGGCAGGCCCAGTCCTGTGTTCCTCCTCTATGGAGAGAGCAGTATCCATTAGGCCGACATGTCACCTTCCAACAGTGACAAGGAACTGGGTTGCTGCTCCAAGCTGTGGAAGCGCTTGGAAAGTTACAATGGTGGCTAAGACAAAAGGAATCACAATGTGCAGATCCCAAGTGCACTGAAGACAAATGCATTGTGCTCACACTCCCTTAAATATTGTTCCCAAAGGTGCTCAGCCCCTCCAGCTGGAACTCTGGGAAGAGGCTGGCACAGTTTTATGAAAAAGACATGAAGGGTGGAGGGGGTGGCAGGAGGGAAAGCAGCCTTCAGTTAAAAAGATCAGCCCTCGGTTTCAAGGTCAGCTTCAGGCAGGCTGGCCTCAGGCGGAGTCAGGGTCAGAGGGAGGAGCGGCCGCGGGGCAGGGACTAGGGTGCTCTACATCTCGTTCAGGTCCAGCAGGGTCTGGTCCAGCATCCTTTGTGTGCAGAGGTGCTCCTCTTTGGTGCACTTCAGCTTATCTAATGGGAACAGAGGAATTACAGAAAGTCAGTCTCAAGCTCTCCCTATTCTGAGACCTGCGACAGTCACAAGAAGCTACAGAAGGCAGCTGTGGCACCCTGGGTTCTGTGGGGACTCTGGCACACCTACTGAAGCAGAGACATTTCTCCGCTGCCCGGGGAGGGAACTGGGGCTTACCAGCCATTCCCTCTCCCTCCCACAGGCAACCAAGAGGCACTGAGCTTTCACTCTCCACAGAATCAGGCTGAAAGCCCCAGGCACCCACTCTGCACTCTGCCCACAGGTCAGCATCTCCTTGCGATGTCACACTAGAGTGTGACCCCTGCGGGTGAGGACAAACATCAACACCTCAGTAAAGAGCACAGCAAGACCCTCCTGCAGTAGGCACTTTCTCCACAGAGTGGGGAGACGGGGTCCTCAGGTTTAAGAATACTACCCAGACACATTCTTGCGAGCAAAGCCCCACTGGGATTTCAGCAGAGGCATCAACAGAGTAGGCCCAGACAGCGAGCTACAACTAAACCCAGAAGCAGCAAGAGGGAAACTATCAGGAAGAAAGCCATTGGTAGGACATCAAGCAGTTAACCTGCGGGTAACTATGGCGCTTCAGGGAAGGGAGGAAAACTCGCAGATCAGTGACGTTCATGCCACGCGCCCTTCTTTCCCACCCATTTCCACCCAGTCAGAAGAGCCCAACTCTGGGCCTGAAGATGAAGCAGTTACAACATCTTGTCAAGTCAGTCTTTTTATTGTGAGAAAATATCCATGCAAAAGTGCCAACCCTAAAGCGGGTGCAGCTAAGGCTTCCCAAGTCCTCCCACTAAATTTCCAGGCCCCTTCCTTCATCATCTACAATTTCTCCTAAAATAGAGAATTGCAGCTTCATGGGGGCTGTCAGGAAATGAACAATATTCTAACTGCCCTCAATAAAAAGTAACTTGCTTAGGGCAAAACAATAACTTTTTAAAAAGACAATCAGCTTTTTGCTGGGGTCCAGGTCAGTGGTGTGGGTTTACTGGGCACAGGGAGCCCTGCCCATCAGTCACAAAGATCATGCAGCGTTAGCTTCAGTTCATTAGAAAGCAGGCGGTTTCGCTCAAGTTGGCTGTAGAGACGCTCTGCAGCAGCAACAGAGAAGAGGGGAAAGGAAAGGAGGAACAGGAGAGAGAGAAAAGGGGAGGTTAGTAGAAGGCCGAGGCAAATGTGTCTTTCAGCTAGATGGTCTATGTAACATGCACCGTGTGGCAGGAGGGCATGGGGACTCGGGGCAGGAAGAGTCAGCCAGTTGGTGGAAAGACCGACAGAGGGAAACAGCAAGAATACCAACCAGCTGTAGAGATTGTGCAAACAATCCCTTCACATGATTTGTCCCCTGGGCTAAGACAGTCACAAGGCAGATATAGTGTGCTTACAAAGAGCCATTCAGCCATGAGAGGTTAGGAAAAACAATGGCAATACCTCAACTTTCCCAGGTAAAAGGATTCAATACAACACCATGCTTAACTATCTCACCCCGTCAATCTTTCATTTTTAAATGCTTCTTACTATAGTGTTACCTACCAGACTCTTCCTCAAGTTGTCTCCAACTCACGTTCAGGTCTCCCTTTTATATAAGAAATTTGGCCTATTAGGGTCACCAGTATATGCAGCAGTCAAAAGGACATCAGCCAATTATAACTACTGTAGAGGCTAGAGAGATGGCTCAGAGGTATATAGCACTGTCTGCTCTTCCAAAGGACCTGGGTTCAATTCCCAGCACCCACATGGCAGCTCACAACACCCTGGAACTCTAGTTCCAGGGAATCCAATGCCCTCTTTCTGGCCTCTGCAGGCACCAGGCATGCATGTGGCACACATATAGGCAGGCAAAACACCCACACAAAATGGTAAGTTACAATTAATTAAGAATAATTACGCTGTCTCCTTGCTCAGAGTGGTCATGATTCTAATACAGGCCAGTAAAAAGAGGGGGAAGCCTAGGCTCGGGAGAAAATTTTAGCTTTCTATCTTGCTTTGAATATAAATGTGAAGTCCAGTGCTATGTATTTCAATCTTAAGAAAATCAAAGAAACTCTATAGTTTTCATAGACTATAGCTACTCATCAGTGGCTAGACTCCTTAGGTATAAAAATAATCTCAAGCTGCTGTGTTTTCATCTCATAAATTAAAACATTACTTAGGGGAACACTTAACCAGTGCTCAGGCCCCTGCCTTCTCAAGGAAGAAATGAAGATTTTTCATCCCCACCCCACTCCCCTAAAGAGATAAGATTTTGCTCACTAGGTTATCTCAAACTTGATCTTGCAACTGTGGCCTCCCAAATGACTGGGATTAAAGGTGTGCACACACACCCCCAAAGCTATAGATGTATCTTAAACACAGAGGTAATAAGTTTGGCAATAGGAAAGCTAATTTATTCTTGGGCCACCTTTCTCTCAGTCTCTAAAATTCAGGTTATATTTTTTTTTAATTTAATTTTTTTTTATTTTTCTGAGACAGAGTCTCACTATGCAGCCCTGGCTGTCCTGGAACTCACCATGTAGACCAGTCTGGCCTCAAACTCACAGAGATCTGCCTGCCCCTGCCTCCCGAGTGCTGGGACTAAAGGTATATGCCACCATGCCTGGCTCAGAAGTTCCAAGTTCAGCTTCCTGTTTCAATGTGAGACAAGGTCTTAGTTTAAAACAGACCTTGCTTTCTTGCTGGGACTGTGTGGATGAATTGCCCAGCCAAAGTAGCGGTTCTCAGAAAGCTGCACTGTCCCCCACTCCCTCCCAGGAAGCAGGGGAATTTGTACAGGTATGTTTCAAGGGCTCTGTTTTTCTAAGACTGTATCTCAGGCTGGCTTCAAACTTGTGCGCTCCTCCTCCCTCTGCCTTCCAATTAATTTTAATTAATTATAATTTTAATTTTTAAAATTATATATATTTAATTATAGATGTGTGCCTCTATGCCTGGCTACGGAGAGGTTTTCAACTGGCACAGTGACCAGAAGGTTCTATAGGTATGTATTGGTCAGAGGGTAGCAATATGCTAACGTGCAGAATCTTCCTGTGTACAATTACCCTTACATAACAGAACAGGAGTGGTCATTGGGCTCCACAAGGCTTGCTATTGGGCCTGTTTGATTCAGGAGACATGCCTGACAAGTGCAAGCCCTCCAACCCATCAGCTCTCACCTCTCATTTTACTACGGATATTTCCCATCTTAGATTGAGTCCCACACCTGGCTCGGGAAAGGGGCAGTGACTACAAGTCATCCTCTGACCTCCGTATCTGCATATGCCTGTATGTCACGTCACGCCCACAGCACCCACACATATAGCACATGTGATTTATCCCAGGGAGCTGCAGTGTGGCTATTCCTAAGGAAGAAGCTCCACCACTAGGTGACAGGGGCCCAAGCACATTTGTTCCTCACTCAACAGTGGCAACAAGGGAAGAGTAAACTAACTCCCCACTGCCTAAGGGCCAAGTCCTTTCTTCCTTGGCCCTAGCAAGAACCAGGATGAGCCGGGCTGTGGTGGCGCACGCCTTTAATCCCAGCACTCGGGAGGCAGGCGGATCTCTGTGAGTTCGAGACCAGCCTGGTCTACAAGAGCTAGTTCCAGGACAGGCTCCAAAACCACAGAGAAACCCTGTCTCGAAAAAACAAAACAAAAAAAGAACTAGGATGAGAGTCGTGACACGAGACTTTCAAAGAAAGGAAGCAACCTAGCACGGCCGTGGCTCATACTTCATGAAGACAGTCTCACTTTTCTTGTAGAAAGGACCCACCAATGGGGTGAGGCAGGAGCCAGCAGTAAGCAGCTCTCTCTTTCTCAGTCCCCCACTGTCCCTAGCTCACTCTTCTGATCTTTAAGTGGTGCTTGGGGTTGATTCTAGGATCCTGCACGCACACTAGGCAAACAATCTACTATTTAGCGGTACACTAAATAAGCCCCAGCCTGGTCTGATACTTCTGTCTGATACTAAATGTCTGTAACTGTGCTGAGCAATAGTTATTCCAATCATCAGCAGGATTACTTAAATCTAAATGAATTTTATTCAGTTATGAACACTAAAACTGGACTCCTAGCCTTTCCACAAGACATGTTTAAGAGTCAAAGAAGCAAGTGACTATCACAGTGCTCAAATTCTAAACATTCTCTCCTATCTCTTGAATATGTTATCTCCTTGCCCTTGCACCCTGAAATTCTTAAAGCAGCAGGGTTACCATCCTTCTAGGCGTGTCTGCTGAAGGTCAAAAGCCACCAGCCCTGAGTCACTCTCCTTCCTCCTACACTACAAACAAGTTCACTGCTTCCTGCCAGCTAAGCTCCCCCACCCGCCATGTGGTGGTTTCAGACAGACAGGGTTTCTGGCAGTTCTGGAACTCACTCTACAGACTGGCCAAACCTCTCTATTTACTCCTTTTCACACCTGCAGTTGTTGATTCTGTTGTTCTGCTTGTTTGTTTTTGTGAGACAGGATCTCTCTACGCAGCCCAGGCTGTCCTCAAATTCATGGAGCTCTGCCTGCCTCTGCCTGAGCGCGGGGATTAAAGGTGTACGCCATGACTGGCACCTGTAGATGTTCTTTATGGTTGTGAGGTGTCTGTATTACTTAAGCTGTAATCCCTCTGAATTCCAAAATCTCTCCTATCAACTCCTATTCCTTCCAGCTTCGGGATCTTGTTTGCACCTGCGCACATTTCTGGGTCACGTGCTTTTCTTGCTTCCCACACCCCTGAACCAGGATGTCACCTTCTTGCGCCTTTAACACCATCACTTTTTTGGTACCAAACTCAGTAACTGAACTTTAGTTCCACACACTCAGTTGTCAGACCCTCAAGTGTCCATCTCACCAGCAAGGCTGCACATGCCTGGAACCCAGCATTAGAGGCTGAGGTCAGAAGACTGTTGAGTCTCGGGTTAGCCTGGGCTACAAAGTAAGACGCTAGCCTCGAAAACTGAAACAGATGAATAAAAAGGCACCTTCAGTGTCACCTTCCTACTATTACCACTCCAAGTCCCAGTCACTCCCAGAAACCTGCAGCCTCACCTAGTATTTCCTAAAGCATGGCATTTCCACGGCTAATGGTGTGCACACTCATAGCATGCCTTTGTGGACTTCAAATAAAACATGCTCAAAGAGTGACTTTGAAGAGAACAACAGTAACAGGCCAATGTGACAGTTACCACAGAAAATGGTATGCAAATGTCTGCAACTTGGGGTCGGCACATTTTGCTAATGTGTTCTCACTCCAATATACCCACACACAAATATACACACAAATATGCTAATTTTTAATTGGAAAATTTAGTTTTTGTTTTTAAAGACAGAATCTCACCAGAGATCCACTGCTGGGATTAAAGGTATATAACACCATACCCCACCTTGTGTATTTTGATTCAGGGTCTTGTTACATAGTTTGATGTGGCCTTGAAGCTTCCTTTATTTATTTCTTTGTGTGTGCATTGGTGTTTTGCCTGCAGGTATGTCTGTGTTAGGATGTCAGGTCTTGGACTCACAGTTGTGCACTGCCACATGGGTGCTGGGGAGTAAACCCAGTTCTCCGGAAGAGCAGTCAGTGCTCTTACCCACTGAGCCATTTCTCCAGCCCATCTTAATAGATTTGGTCTTTTTTTGTTTGTTTGTTTTGTTTTTCAGAGATAGGATTTCTCTGTGTAGTACTGGCTGTCCAGAAACTCATTCAGGCTGGCCTTGAACTCACAGAGATCTGCCTCATGAGTGCTGGGATTACAGGCTTGTCCAGATTCAACAGTCTTCTCTTAGCTTTCAGATGAACTCTTCTTAGGAGGGAGGTGCTCATGCCGTAGCACACTTATTCACACACCACCGTGGGATTTTCATCTCCTATCCAACCACAAAGCTTCCCAGCAGCACTTTTAGCAAATCTGCCTCCCAAATCTACCTTTGCGGCTACTGTGTCTTTCCCTAGCTGTGTGTGTGTGTTTTAAACTTTGTTTCTGCTCATTAAAAATCAGTCTTGAGGCTGGTGATGTAGTTCAGTGGTAAAGGCTGTGTTCAGAATTCTTTATCACCCAAACAAAATGAACAAATCTCATCTAAATCTGGCACAGTGGTGGTGCATGTCTTGGACGGGCGAGGCAGGACCGCCATGAGCCCCAGAGCAGCTTGAGTGCATACTGTTCTGGGACAGCCTGGGCTAGCGCAAAACTATCTCAAAACGACAAAGAGCTCAGAAATTCCAATTTGGGAGCAATCATGGAATCAGTGCCCCTCTCATTTAGCTCCCAAACTTTCCTATCTGCAGCTTGGATTTTGGGCTTGTCCTTTCCTTACAGAGCGTGCAGGCAGTTCCCTATCTGGAGTTATCCGCCGCCGGAACAGGGTAGCTAGACAACATCAGCACCTGCTTCAACTTCTACCTCACTCTCAAAGGCTACGTGGCAGGAAGACAGTACAGGTAATGGGGTGTGCTTTGCTAGAGACTTAGACTAGGAAACACGTCTCCACCTAGCTATATCTTTCCTTTCTCTTCCTTCCCTCCCTTCTTTCTTTGTGGTACTGGGGTTTAAACTCAGAGCTTTGCGCACACTGGGTGAGTGTTCTCCCACTGTGCCACATCAATCGCACTTGATACTGAGAAGAAAAAGTAAGTTTCAAATCATACTTTGATAAGAAACTGAAATACTATGCAACATTTATCTATAATGTCAAATGTATCTGCTGTATAGAGTGAACAGTTCTGAAGGGCTGACATTCAATTCTACAATAAATACCAGAATTTCACTAGTAGAAATTTAATAGTAAGTCATTATCCCCCTGTGTACATGACTGTTTTCATTTTTCCAATCATCTGTGTGTCTTGGTGATCTTCCATTAGAAAACAAAGCTGAACAAATGGTAACAGCCTCAAATAAGTGAGTAATGTCTGACTCTTTGGCAAAAGGGTAGCATATTAGGAAATAATTCAATGGTCTGCTGACCGTACTACATGGGAAAGGGGCCTAAAGGAATGAAAATGCTCCAGATTGAACTTGGAAGTCAAAGGCTTGAGATGGCCTTACGGAGTAACATTAGAATTCCTACCATGAGGAGCCTTTACAAGTTCACCACTGACAAGACTCCAATCAGCAAGTTTAAGTGTCAAGAAGAAACACACACACAAAGTAGCTTTGATTACACATAAATCAGAATGGGACAGCCTGACACAGCTGTCCGTACATCACACCAGCAGGGCTCCCTAACAGCTTTGTCAATAACAAATGCAGGAGGGCATGAGGCTTCTGGCAGCTTAATATTTTAATTTGGGATGGGGGTGAAAGCAAATATGTAAACTGCTTTGTGCCCCCCACCCCCAGCCCTAAGGCTTTGGGAACCAGCCAGGCTGACCCAAATGGAATCCAGAGCGAGTGGGGTGTTGGGTTCCCCAAGGAAAGGGGTGGATCCAGAACAGAGCAGAAACGGTGACAGTTTATCTGTATGGAGAAGGACACTCCAGGTGAGAAGGACCACTCAACTGAGGCAGCAGCTTAGGAGGAAAAGGGGAAAGAGCAGCAGGAGAGCCAGACACTTCAGGCTGCAATACTCAGCTACTTCCGGGTTAGTGGGCAGAAGAGGCAGATTAGCATTAGGGATCAGATAAAGTCCCCCAAAACTTTTGGTGCTGTTCACTGGTTGGCTTGCTTAGGGACTCAGCTCAATTCTTAAACTGGCTGCTTCTCAGCCTGGCCACATTAGCTTTCATGTCAGGGTATAAATCAGGGTGTGTGTATGTGTTCTTGTTTGTTTTTTGAGATAGGGTCTATGTAACCCTGGCTATCTTGGAACTTACTATGCAGACCAGGCTGTCCTAGAACTCAGAAATTTGCCTATACCAGGATTAAAAGTTCACCGCACTACATCCAGTGTTTTGCTGTCTTGCCGTGCAGCATTAGCTGGCCTTGAACCTGCATCAATCCTTCTGCCTTAGCATCTTGATTGCAAAGATTACAACTGTGTGCCACCACACCTAGCACTGAGAAAAAAAAGTGAAAATGCAGTGCAAAGGAGAGCTGGGCACAATGGCACAGGGCTGCAATCTTAGCAGTAAGGCTAAGTCGGAAGAATTTGGAGTTTGAGGTTAAGGCGGTTTTCAGAATTAGACCCTGTTAGAATTAGACGGACGAATAAGAGAGAACATAAATTATATCCAAGATTAAATGCCTCCCCAGGTTCTGCCAAACAAATAAGCAGCACCAACGTTTTTAAGTGGGTGGAGGTTGCGATTCAAGGACAAACCCAAGCACACTCTGCTGTGCAGCCTGCACCCTCACCCACGAGCCAGGAACCCAACCCCACACTCCTGCCTGATAGTTACATAGAGGTCATGTCATTGAGGGCGTGGTCCAGCTCGTCGCTAATGGCCTTGTACTTCAGTTTCTGGGCATAGAGCTCATCTGGATAGGCACAGGAACCACGGGGATGATGGAGGGGATAAAGTGAAAGGTATCAGAAGCAGATGAAGAAAGGGAATCATTAGAAAATAGGAAAAAAATGTGACTGTTGGTCTAAAACCAGGAAGGAAAGACAAAACAAAACTATTTTGGCAGCTGTGACTGGCCATTTTCAGTTGTGTGGGAATTCATTCAGTCAATAGCCTTTTAGATCCCAGCCCATTAGGGCGTGGCCTAAGGTACTATAAGCACAGAGAGGAAGCAGGATCGTCCCTTTTGCCTTTTGGATTGGTTGGTGGTCCGAGTTTGATGGTTTGGCTGGTAGCGCCTAGCATCCACAGAGCAGAGGAACACAGCGGCCTTCTTATTGTGAGTGTTCCCCAATAAACATGTTATCCTTTATTATGGGCTCTCATGAACCTCCTTTAATTATGTGACATTCAGTCTACTTGTCCCCAACAGCCAACAGTACTTCCTGCCGTCTCCAAGTGAGCGCGTCAGGGGCGGAGAGCCTGATGAGCGCCCGAAGACCCCGCCCCAGCCAGTTACTAAGAGCGCATCCAGGGAGTTCTCAAAGGAAAAGACTTGTTCCCCTGTTAAAGCGGTTTGGACAAGCTGCCAAACGTCAAGAAGCTTTGAGATTAGTCTTGGAGAAGTTTCAGGCACCTTGAGTGATAAAAAGAGCTCCCAAAAGTGGCCACAGGGTGACATACAGGACTTCACTATCTCCTGAAAAATCCATGGCTTCCATTTCAATTAAGATTCAAGATTTAAGCGTGCTAAATTAGAGATAAAGATAGTCCTTCAATCTTTTCAAAGGAGAGACGGCAGATTCCAGAAATAGGTAAAGTCCTATTAAAGGAAAAGATTAAAAATCCAACTCTAAAGTTTGACCACTTTGCCTAGCTGCTATGACATAGGACAGGACAAATCACAGCTCCCGAGTCACTACCAATTTCCTCAGATGAATGGAGAAAAGTCTCAAGATTAACGGGCCAGACCTTCCTCTTCCTCCTTCCCTCCCATGCTCCATACCTTCCAAGTCATCAATGGTCTTTTCCAGTTTGGCTACCGATCTTTCAGCAAACTCGGCACGGGTCTCTGCCTGAGGAGACAGAGGATCAATCAGAATGGAAGGTGGCCACACTTGCAGGCCACCGAGAGCTTTCTACCCTTCCTCAGCTCACCTCCTTGAGTTTGTCAGTAAGAATCTTTATCTCCTCTTCATACTTGTCTTCTTTCTGAGAGTACTATGAAGAGAAGTGGATACAAATGTCAGAGTAGAAAGGGTCTCACACACAATAGCCATGTTAATCTTACATCAGTCATAGACTTTCTCCTAGACTTGATATACAAATGTTCCAGGACCAGTGTTTAACAATGGGTCTCAAGACCCAGCCATTTCCACACATAAAACATGCAGAGTAAACCCCGCCAGGATCGTTTTTGTTGACAGACCTAAATTTGATCTTATTTCTATCATCCCAAAGTGTTTGCCTTTGTCCAATTTAACCAGCAGGAATCCACGGCTCAAACATTCCCCCATGATGGCACACAGCAGCCATCTGTCTTGACTGCTGCTAGGTGGGTCTCGAGAGCTGGTGCTCTGCTGACCTCACCTCATTCTTCAAAGTCCACACAGCCCCCTTTAACTGCCTTTTAGCACAGCACTATTGGCTGGAGGAGCACATGACTCCAGGCCCACACCAGACCAAAGTTATTTGAACCTAAGCAATGGAGGTAGATGGGAATTAGCATTAAACCTACAATCTGGATGGACAGAAGTAGGGAGAAACACTTCACTGGTTTATAAGGAATAGGTGTGTCTACTCTTTCACTAAGGGCAGGGCTGGGCCCAGGCCGCAAGCCTGTCATCTTCACAAACCAGCCCTACCTTCTCCGCCTGAGCCTCAAGAGACTTGAGGTTGTTGGTGACATTCTTCAGCTCCTCCTCCAGCTCCGAACACTTACTGTGAGTATTTAATACCGCAGGAGAGGAAAGGGGAAGAGGAAGAAATAAAAAAAGGAGAGAGACACACAGATGTGAACTGAACCTATGTGTAGAGAGAGTTGGACTGCATACCAGGAAAGAAAGTTTCTGGGGAACCTGAGCAAGCATCAGCCCACCTCCCTCTACCATGGAACATGTACAGCAGGAGCCGGCCCTCCTGTGCTCACAAGGTGTGGCTTTAAGAAAGAAACAACACTTGAGAGAAATCACTCACTACCGGAACAAGTTCCATCTGCTCCTTGGGTGTGGAGGTGGGGACGGATGCCCAACCCAAATGACCCCCCAAGTCGCCCAAGGGAGGCAGAGACCCTTGGGGGAGGCAGTGAAGCAACTAGGAAAGAAGAGGTAAGAGATGCGAGTAAGTGGGAAGGAATGGAGCATTCCATGAAGATGAGAAAGCACTCAACAAATCAGCTGGCGGAGGGGAGGCAGCTGCAAAACAAAACCAAACTCAAAACCGATACACACGCACGGAACCTCTCCGTGGGCTTAAGGGTTAGTACCTTTTCTTCAGCAGCACTCAGACACTTCAGGTTCTGGTCCATCAGTCTGATCTGCTCATCCATCTCTCGGCAACGGCTGTTAGTGACAGTCACGGGAATGGCACAAGCCAGGTTGTGGGGAAAAGGTTAAAAAAGGAACAGCAAGAAAACAAGCCACAAAGTGGGGTGTGGGAGTGGGTAAAAATAAACAAACAAATGGGAAGAAAACACCACCATGGTCATGATATGTCATGTCTGGAAGAGGAGGAGCAAGGCAAGCACAAACATAAACTCATCCATGCTGACTTTGTTACACAAGGCCAAGCTTGTACCAATGGGCAGAAGGTGATTTCTCTAAAGCCTTTGCTCTCAAGTTCCCAGGCAGATTGGCAAAGTGGTAAAAACAGAGACCAGGTCTGAAGTCAGTACAGGCCAAGGGAGAAGAGATTGCAGGTGGAAGGACCCAACAGGATCTTCCTATTAGCTGTTTGCCATATTATTCTCAACCTCCCCTCAATTTGAGAATCTTCCCAAGAATAAGCAAGCCTTGTTACCAGTTACTAGTCAAGAGGAGAGAAAGCCCAAAGCCATTCTTAGAGGCTAAAAGCACGAGCTGAGCACCCTCCCAGGCCTGTTTAACAAGGTCGAAGGAATGCTAGTTTACTCCAATTCGTGCCCAAGCAGGGAGAACAGTCTGACAAGATCTGGAGGCCAAACACTCACGACTCTGCCAGCTCGGCCCGCTCCTCCGTACGCTCCAAGTCTCCTTCAATAATCACCAACTTACGAGCCACCTCTTCATACTTCCTGTCTGCCTCTTCTGCAATGTGCTTCGCTTCCTTTAGCTGGATTTCCTGAAGTTCCATCTTTTCTTCATCTTTTAGAGCTCGGTTTTCAATCACCTTCATACCTCTGCCAGAAACAGGATGAACACAGAAATGACACTCTGAGGTGTGTCTCCAGCTCCGTTCCAATGACTCAAAAAATCACACCTTTTAAAATCCATTTCTGTTTGCCACCCAAATGGAAATTTAATAGCACTTGAGTGCCTGTACCATTTAATTTAATTTTTTTTCTTTTCAGGTTTTTTGAGACAGGGTTTCTCTGTGTAGTTCTGGCTGTCCTTAAACTCAGAGATCCGCCTGCCTCTGCCCTGAGTGCTGAGATTAAAGGCGTGCGCCACCACTGCCCGGCTAAAATTTTTTCTTATAAAATGAACAATTTAAGATAATGGAAAGTGCTGGGCAGTGGTGGCGCACGCCTTTAATCCCAGCACTCGGGAGGCAGAGGCAGGCGGATCTCTTTGAGTTCAAGGCCAGCCTGGTCTACAAGAGCTAGTTCCAGGACAGGCTCCAAAGCCACAGAGAAACCCTGTCAGAGGACTTTACAAGAAAGCAGGTGCCTAGTAAGTGCAAGGTCCCAGTTCAACTCATGCACGAAGCACAGATACTAGCAATGCACAAATCACTACCATTTAAAAAGTTGATCTGGGGACTGGGAATACAACTGAGTGCTAGAGGACGTAAGGGAGATGCTGGGTTCAATCTGCAAAAACAAAAATGAGTTAAGAACAGGATGTGGTACCACAGGCCTGTAATACCAGCACTTGGAAAGTGGAAGTGGGAGGATTAAGAGTTTAAAGCCAGTCTGAGCTATAAGAGACCATGCCTCAAAAGAAAAACCCAAACAAAACACAAAACAGATCTAGAGTGAACAGGTCTAAGAGAGAGCCACTATCAACTATTTTGTATGCAGTGCTGGGAATGGAACCTAGGACATCTAAGGCCAGTAGCTGATGCTCTACCACTCAGCTACCCGCTGGCAGATGCTTGTGGAATTCACACCCCCATATACCTCTCACTCTCATCAGCAGCCTTTTCTGCTTCCTCTAACTTCTGCAGAGCAGTGGCAAGGCGCTCCTGAGCACGGTCCAGCTCCTCTTCAACCAGCTGGATCCTACGATTCAAGGAGGCCACCTCGGCTTCAGCCTTAAGTCAGTGGGGAAAGGAAAGAGATTTGGTGAAAAGAACCAACACAACAGAAGCTGGAATTCACTACTAGAGAAGCCAGAGTCAATTAATAAAGATCCTGGCTTGGCTCAAATGCCTAACAGATCTAACATACAGGAGTATAAACCAATTTCTTCCTTTCCATCTAAGAACTCCCATTTGTACTACATGAAATGTTGTTTGTGTGAACCAATCTCATGTGTTCAAAACTGGCCTCTGCTGGGATTAGTCATGTACTGTGATGTCCAGTACATGCTCAGAATGAAGGCTAGGACTCATGTATGTTAGAAGGTACTTTAACAACTGAGACATATCCTCAACCCTGAAGAGTGTTTTAAGATTCAGTTCCTTGTACAGACAGTATTATCCTCTCTCTTCTGGACTCAATTCAAATTCCAGAACCTATAAAAGTCAACAAAGCGGGCTGGAGAGATGGCTCAGTGGTTAAGAGAACTGACTGCTGTTCTGGAGGTCCTGAGTTCAATTCCCAGCAACCACATGATGGCTCACACCCATCTATAATGAGATCTGGTTCCCAGAACACTATATACATAATAAATAAATTTAAAAAAAAAGTCAACAAAGCCATGTGTGATGATACACACCTTCAATCCCAGCATGCAGGAAGCAGAGGTAGGTGAGTCTCTGTGAGTCTGAGGCCAGCCTGAACTAGGTGGTGAGATCCTGTCTCAAAAAAGCAGCCAAAGAAGACAGACTTCTTCTGTCTCACGCTTAACAAATAGATTTCAACTCCAGATCCTCCCACCTTTACTCCCTAAATGCTGGGATTACAGGCATTCTCCAGGATGCCAAACAGCAAAATTTCTTATCTCTCTCTCTCCCACACACACACATATAATTTGTTTGTTTTTGTTTTCCCCGAGACAGGGTTTTTCTGTGTAGCTTTGGGGTCTTGTCCTGGAACTCACTTTGTAGACCAGACTGACCCCGAACTCACAGAGATCCGCCTGCCTCTGCCTCTAGAGTGCCGGGATTAAAGGTGTGTGCCACCACAGCCTGGCTAGTATTTATATCATTTTATAATATTTCTCTATATATTAATTTAGTTTGTAGTTTAAGTTGCTAATCTTCTGATCGCTTCACCCTAACTCATCAGGAGGATGACCAACTAATGCCTTCTGGAACAGCTTTCCTGACCAGAAAGCAAAAGAACGCAAGATCGGGGCATCTGAAACAGGTGAAGATACCAGATCCAAGACCAGGACCCGATAAGTAGAGAAGCAGTTTCCATAAAGTTGTCTTCTGACCTCTACATACCCGCTGTTGCCCTTGTACACTCAGATTCGCCCACTTTAAAAAAACAAACTGGGATATCTTTCCCCCACCCCAGCCCTTCAATGTTCCCTTATTCCCTTAAGAAAAAATAGTACACTTTGATAACATTATAAAAACAATCATCTTGCTTTGACTATGCAAAAAAAGAAAATAAAATAAAAATAAAAACAACAAACAAACAAGAAACCTAGCTTTCACCTTCTGCCACTCCTTGGGCAGTCTGAACGCCTTTCTATTACTGTCCAACCTCCTAAACTTCACTGGACTCCCATACAATTCACAGCAGTAATTTCCTTGGCTTTCACACAGTAATGTACAAGCTCAAGTCAACGTAAGTCATGAACCGGCTATGAATGAGAAACAAACACACAGATATAGGTTCTATAAAAGTGTCTTCCCAGGTGTGACAGTGCAGGTACGCAATCCTAACCCTCTGGAGACAGAGACTTAGACTATGAGTTCAAGGCTAACTTTTGGGCTACCCAGGGAGGCTGTGTTTCAATAAGCAAACCAAACCACCCAACTGTAAGGTCTTTGCTACACACGATGATATTCAGATGCTTATATCCTGGTGAATTCTAGCTCTCTTCTCCAGCCCAGACTGTACCTGAATCCTATTACCCTGGTTTCCTCTTAACAGGCAAGGGGGTGGCAGCCGAGGAATCTAGGCCATTAGCCCTATGGGGAGGGATATAACCAGACAAGACTCCTGCTAACAACCAGGAGAGGAACAAAAATTTCCACATATAAACAGAGGAGATTCACAAGACTGGGAAAGCAGGCAGGAGGCCAGGCTATAGGAACGGAAGACTGAGAAGTCTACATAGACTGAGATTCCTAACTGTGCCATTCAGAGTCCCGCAAAGACAAGCATTCTCTAGTTATCTCTTCTGGGAAAACAGACGTCCTGGAGTCAGGACACACAAACCCAACAAGGCCAAGCAGTCAAGGACAAGCCAGACTATCAGGATGGGGCTCTGAAACACCCACAATACTACACAGTACTTACCCCCTTCAGATGCCTAAAACGGAAACGTGAAAAAATGCAGTTGGGGGCTGGAGAGATAGCTCAGCGGTTAAGAGCACTGGCTGCTCTTCCAAAGGTCCTGAGTTCAATTCCCAGCAACCACATGGTGGCTCACAACCATCTGTAATGAGGTCTGGTGCCCTCTTCTGGCCTTCAGGCATACATGCAGAAAGAATATTGTATACAAAATAAATAAATTAAAAAAAAAAAAATGCAGTTGGCCAGGCTGGAGAGATGGCTCAGCGGTTAAGAGCTCTTGTTTCTGTTGTAGAGAACCCAGGTTTGATTCCTAGCACCCACATGGTGCCCACAACCATTCATAACTACAGTGCCTGAAGCTCCAAAGCTCTCTTCCGACTTCCATGGGCACCAGGCACACTCATGGTGCACATACATACACACAGGCAAAACATTCATATACATAAAATTAAAGAAAAGAAAAACAAGCTGCCGGGCGGTGGTGGCGCACACCATTAATCCCAGCACTCGGGAGGCAGAGGCAGGCAGATCTCTGTGAGTTCGAGACCAGCCTGGTCTACAGAGCTAGGCTCCAAAGCCACAGAGAAACCCTGTCTCGGAAAACCAAAAAAAAAAAAAAAAAAAGAAAAGAAAAGAAAAAAACGCAGCTGGATTTGTAGGAAGCACATGAAAAGTAAGTTCCCATCCAGCTCCTAGTTACTCAAACTGGAAAAAGATAACAGGCTATGGGGGCAGGATATAGTTTCCATGGCGACAGGCTGGCTCTGGTACTGTCTCCTACAAAACAGCATTTACAATTGAATTTTTCACAAGGGTGAAAAAGGAGGACAAGAAAATACATCTTGGTGCTCTTATAATAGCAAGCCTGTTTTAAAACCAGAACCAAAGACTAAGGAGTCCCTGCAAAAGCTTCAGGCAGACAGACCAGAGGGCAGCGAGTTCAGGACAGGATGCTCCTCTTTGCCTGCAGCAGATCAGTTCTCTTTACAAGAAAACAAAAGCCTGCAAAATCTAGCTCTGGTACTCCGTTTAAAGGAATAAGGAAGATAACATGACTTTTCCTTTAAGCAAGAGCTTACACACATCACTCAGGTCAACACCAAGTCCTTATGCAGACTAGCCTGATCCAGAGAAACACTACGCTTAATATTTTTTCAATTAATCCTAAGTTTTACCTGAAAGCCCAGCAGATACTGCCTACCTCCCTGAAACTTGGAGGATACAGTGTGAGGTCTTCCACTCAACAATAATAGGATTTTCCACCGTTCAAGAAGCAAAATCCTGGTGGTAGGAGGTGCAGGCATTTGGTCACATTAAAAGATGGCTAATGCATGCCTTCAATCTCAGCCATCGAGAGACAGAGGCAGGTGGACTCTTAAGAGTTCGAGGACAGCCTGGTCTACAGAGTGAGTTCCAAGACAGTCAAGAGCCAGGACTATACAGAGAAACCAAAAAGAAATGAAAAAGAAAAAAGCTGGCTGACAGCTCTAGCTATGACCCAAGTTTAGCTTACGTGCTACACTGGGCTGTCCACGTGGCTTAGCGGGCAAAGATGATTGCCCCCATCAATACAAGACTGACAATCTGAGTTTGATCCCCGAATCCATGTAATGGCGAGAATAGACTCCACCAAGTTGTACTCAGCTCCACACACAATATGGAATGCATGCTGGCACACATACATTATAGGCATACTCAATAATAACAAGATAACTTTTGAAAAATGTAAACAGGCCCAATGCATACTACTTGCTGGGCTTTCAGGTAAAACTTAGGATTAATTGAAAAAACATTAAGCGTAGTGTTTCTCTGGATCAGGCTAGTCTGCATAAGGACTTGGTGTTGACCAGAGTGATATGTGTAAGCTCTTGCTTAAAGGAAAAGTCAGGTTATCTTCCTTAAAGTAAGAAGCTGGTGGTGAGCTGGTAGTCAGAGTCTGAGCAGGGCCAAGAACAGAGGAGATAAGTCCAAATCTGGCCCTCTGCTGCCCACCCTGGGCTTTTTCTTTTTATTTAAGTCGCAGGAGTAATTCCAAGTACAGAGAGACTGGAAGAGTCAGACTCGGCTGAAGAAAGGACTGCTGAGTGCACTGCAATCACAGACACCGCTGGCAGGAGCTTGAGACTCTGCTCTCCGGAAAGAGCAATCTGTCCGCCCCAGAGTCAACAAAGGTGGGGTCTAAGTAGAGGCACTTAGAGCAAAGGGCTGTTTGCCTCTTCTGTAGGAGTGTGCTCTGAAATAGGGGGGCACAGAAAGACAAGTTGCAGACAGACCAATCCAAACCTCTAAGCCAGAGAGGTCATAATGCTTGTTATGTGTCCACCAAACACACGAACACACTGAACTAGTGCCAAACGCGCTAACCCCCTCACAGACCAAGAATCTGGGCTTCTGGCCAGAACCACAGTCCAAAGCCCACTCTCCTTCCCTCAACAGGACTTCCTATGTTTTGGACCAGAACAAAATGAAAAATACCATGGGAAATTTGAAGAGAGATAGTTTCAAAGGGTAAGATGAGCCATACACTTAAAAATGGTTACAATGGGCTATAGAGATGGCTCAGCAGGCAGAGCACTGGCTGCTTTTGCAGACTTTGGCCCCCACCTAGTACCTACATGGTGAAGTTGGGGGACAGCATTCACAACTGTAATTCCAGCTCCAGGGGTAAGACACACATACATGCACATAAATAAAAATAGTAATAAAAAAGAAAGGTTACAATGGAGATCCTGGCATAGCAGTGAACACCAGAGAATATCCCAGAGGCTAAAGGAGAGGGATCACTTGAGTCCAGCACTTCAAGGTCAGCCTGAACAGGCAAACTTTTATGCTATATATGTATTTTTATCACTTACAATAAATACATTTAAGTCGTCACCTGTTTTAGACAGGACAGAGTCGAGGGTGTGGCTCAGTGGTGGAAAACCTGTCTAGCATAAGGCCCTAGGTCTGATCCCAGCACCACCTAAAAAGCCAAGCAACAAAAAACTGAAAGTGAGATTCAGCAGGGAGTTATACTATAAAAGCCTGTCTCCAGGTCAAGAATGGGAAAGACTGACCTCAGAACTTGCCTCTCAGCTCTGGCCTCATCCGGTGTAACAGGGGCAGGCTAGGTGCCCCAACAAAGTAACCATAAAAAGACCTGACGGTCCACTAATATGACAGCATAGGCTCCCCAGGAGCCTGCAAAAAAACTGCATTCCACAGTGACCCTAGAGAACAGGCGGCCCAAAGGGCCCTCTTCCCACTATGACTCCACGGTCGGGCTCAAAGTTCACAGGTGCAGAAAGCCAAAAGTTCACAAAGAAAATACTAATCTCATCAATATTTAACTACAGCCCACTTCCCCATTCTAAGGACTTCCTCAGGAGACTTCCGTGAAATGTGCACCCATGAAAACGCTCACGCTGATGCTTATCGTCCCAGGGTCAGCCCGCAGAAGGAAGGAGAGTGCAATTTTTCATACAAGGAAAATGGGCAAATTCTGGGACAGACAGACACACCCTACCTACCCTAGAGCCACTCCCAGGGTATCCATACCTAAATAATCAGCCTAAGACTTTGTAGCACGTGGCCAATTCCTCCCACCACACTCTCCATTTCTCCTTTTGAAGACTTTCTCATCTCTAGAACAATCACTAGATTTGATAAGGAGAAGTTGCAGGCATGCCAGGAGTGGTCAAGCAAGCCTGTAATTCCAGCACTCGGGAGGGTCAGGCAGGAGGACTGCTGGGAATACAAAAGGACACCCAGTCTCAAACAATCATACTGGATGCCGAGGAAACGGTGATGGTGAAGACTAGCCCTGGCATCTCCATGCCCATTCATAAAAGTATTTTAATAACCTCTAAACGTCAACTTGGAAGAGAGCTATGCTTACCCCTTTTGGCCCTCAAAAACATTCTAAGTTTCTCCCCAAAGAGCAGCAAAGAGGAAGAAAGACACCAAAAGGAAGAGCAATGAAGAACACCAATAAGCCACAAAAGTTGTTTTCATTAGGTCTTTGGCAAGAATCCATTCATCCCAAAAACCACTGTACAGGATAACTGAGAAAGCAGCCCTCCCCCGCCCCCCAGCAACATGGCTAATCTATTTCCATCCTCCACAGTGTTCAGATCAATCAGGAACCTTGAGACTGGCCTGGCATTTGACTCTCTGCTATACACTCCCTTATCAGCCCTGCTTAGGAGAAATGTTCTCCGTAAGTCAAGTGTGCACTGTTCACACTTCAGGCCTGAATCTGGCAGAAGTTCCTGCCTTTCAGGTCATGATGGGCAGGGCCGAGTAAGTTTGCTGGCTCCGGCATTTGCTAACGTTGGGAGGAGTATCATCTCCTCTCCTACTTCACAACGACTGAGGGGCGGGAGTACCAGTTAGTTACAAAAGGTCCCCAAGCTCGAGGACTGTAGGTGGTGCGGCGGCCTTAAGCTCCGCCAGTGAGGGAGGGAACCACGCTTCCTCTCAGCCAACTGCTGGCTCATTTCCTGAGCAGGAGGAGGGAGCGGAAAAGCTGCCAGCAGGCCAGTCGGGGGCTTTCCGGCGGTTCCCACCTCCCACCCTCATCTTTCACAGGTTAGGCTCGGTCCCTCCCGGGCCAGAGGAGCACACACTTACTTCTACCCCTCTGGCCGGAAACCTCATACGAGAGCAAAGGGTCCCCACCCTTTGCGGAGAAGTGGGGGGGGAGGAGGGAAAGGCCGCTGAGCCCCTCCCCTAGCCGCACCCGGCGCCGAGGGACCGAATGAATGAGCTTGCTGGGGGGGGGGGGCGGTGGAGAAGGGAAAGGGCAGCCCGCGCCGTGCGGGGCTCGGCTCTTTCCAGGGTGCAGCCTGCTCGCATGAGCACCTAGTTTCCTCCGTGCTCACTTACCGGGCCATCATAATCGAGTCCCACCCAACCTAGGGGCTCCGCGCCTAGCCCGGGCCTCTAGGACGCCGTGGAGCTGAGCTCCACAGCCTAGGGGCGCCGGTCCCTTCCCTGCTGCGCCTCGTCCTCCGCGTACCTGCTCCCGGGCCCGCCTTTCTCCCTCCACTTCCCGCTGGAGGCGCTCGGCCCTCTCCTCGGCATCATCCGCCTGCTGCTGCAGAACCTGGATCTTGCGCTTCACAGCCTCGATGGTGGTGATCCCGGCCATGGTGCCCACCCAGCTGCTTCTGGAATTCGGGGTCCTACCTCCTCCGCTCGGCGTTGTAGCCGCTTCTCACCCTACTTCCGCCTGCTCCGCCCTGAAATACCGGAACTCACCCACCCGCCCGGATGTGACGGCGCTGCCACCGCGCGTTCCCCACCTCCCCCGCCAAGCAGGCGGGAAGGCAGTCCACTCGAGGGGCGCGGGCGAAAGTGAGGGGTGGAGCCTCCCAGTTGCCCTAGGTGACCGCTCAGGGCGGTCTTTCTTCAGACCGGTAAAGGGGGGGTGGGGTTGGGTAAGGCTACCATAGTAACTGAGAGGCGCTGTGGTCTAGCCTCACCCACCAGGCTGCCTCCCAACAATGGTTGGCCCATTTACAAGTATGGTGCTGTCTTTATACTTCCGCAGTTGACCCCTCTCTTCTGTGTGTCCTCTCCACTCTGCAATATAAAATATCCCACATGCTTTCATCTTACTCAACGACAGACTCCAAAACCAGGTTCTGAGAAAAGCCCAAAAGACTCTAGACTTCATCCTGCAAAGAGTCCCAGGGAGCTCCCTTAAAAGTCTATTCAGAGGGTCTGTGGATATTGCTCAGTTTGTAGAGCACTAGCCGAGCATGCACGAAGCCCTAGGCTCGATCACCAGAAGCATGGAAACTGGAATAGTGGCAGGTATCTGTAACCTCAGTACTGGAAGGCAGAAAGAGGGGGTGGAGACAGAAAGATAAAAAAAATTCAAGGTCATCCTTATCTAAGTGGTAAATTCAAGGCTAGTTTGAGCTACATAAAATCCTGTCTCAAAACAAAACTGAAAACTGTTCAGATAAAAATCTCTCCCATCTCCTGGAAGTCAATAAAGGAACTATAGGGGTGGGAGAGATGGGCAAATTGGTATTCTATAAAGTCAGGCGTGAATTTTACTGTTCTGTTGAGAATACCAGTCTTGTTTCCTGTTGCCTTATTTTTTTTTTTTTTTTTTGAGACAGACATAGTTCCCAGTAGCTTTGGAGCCTGTCCTGGAACTCGCTCTGTAGACCAGGCTGGCCTCAAACTCAGAGATTCGCCTGTCTCTGCCTCCCCTGGGATTAATCCCTCTGCTGGGATTAAAGGCATGGGCGACCACCGCCCAACTCCTATTGCCTTTGAGTGTCTGTATGCCCGACCAGTTACAACCCCTTTTGTAGACAAGATTATGTCTCTATTCTATCATAAAAATTGCTTATTATTGTTCCCCTATTATATCCTTGGTGTAGCAGTAAGATAATACCTGGAACACCATTGTGGAATTTAACCCCTAAGCTGTAACACCTTTCACCAGCTTTATTGCCACCCAGCTTTTGGTTGCTCCAGGGAACTATCATATGAAGTAAAATCTGCGGCTGCAGGCCCTCCCCACAGGGTCTCTGGACACACAACTGTAAAGAGCTTTACTGTATTTTCTCTTTGCTACTCTAGTTTTGTTTGTTTTGTTTCTTTGCTTGCTTGCTTTGTTTTCGTTTTTTGAGACGGTGTTTCAGGGAGTCCTGGTTGGCTTCACCTCATTTTTGTAGCCCTGGTTGGTCTTAGGCTCTGGACACTTCTTCATCAGCTTCCTAAGTACTGAACTTTCAGGTGTGGACTATCACAACCTATCTTTATTTCTTCTGCCTTCTTGGAAAGAAATAACAATAAATTCCTCCTCTGATAGAACTCTTCTCTTCCCTTGAGAAATGGGGTATGGAGTAGGACTTAGAACTAAAACTATTAACATGGGCTTGGGGAATTAGCCCTGAGGAGGCTCTGGGCTCAGCAAGACACTCAACTGCTCTCTCTGCATGATCTGGTTCTCAAGTACCTCCCTTCCTTTTGGAAAGAAAAGAAGACTGGCTCAACAATGAAACTATTCAGAAGAAACAATTTGGACAAACAGTAATTTTCTCAGTAGAGTATCTCCTGTACACATGATTCCCACTGAGAAGCCCGGTTCTGACACTCGGTAATAGCTGTCTTGATGACCTAAGTATTTCTTAAGCTTGTTTTAAGTCTCTTCAGAGGAGCTGCTAGTGAAAAGTTTATCATCTGAGTGCTGACCACCAGGCGGCACTGTTATACCTCCCTGTGCCCTTAGACCTCATCCTAGGCAAACCAAAAAGTTGAGCCAACATTGCATTGCGTTCCTGAGGCGTGTACAGATAATCTCTTGATCCAGGGAAGCAGATGGGTAGATACCCAATAGCTTTTAAAGGCATGACGGACTGGCAGGAGGGAGACCAAACAGTGCTATTGTTTTCCTGGTGACAAACAATACAACCTACCAACAGGTGTCTCTGTCCACCCCTGTTCTCTTCTTTTCTCATCCCTCCCAACATGTGTTCCTAAAAAAAGGGTGTTATGGCTTTCATGTCCTAAGTCCTACCCGTTGCGTTCCTCTTTCCTCTTGTTTCTCCCTAAACAGCTCCTGATTTCATCTTGGATTAAGAGGATCTTATGGGTTGGAAAGATGATGTACCGTACAAGCATGAAGAACCCAGCACCCACTAAAAGTCAGGTGTGGCTCTGTGCATCTGCCGCCCCAGAGCTGGGGGACAGAAACAGGTAGATCCTAGGCTTGCTGGCCTGCCAGCCTAGCTAATCAGTGAACTCAGGGTTCAGTGAGAGACTCTGCCTCCACACTCTCACAGGCAAGCACATACACATCCATACATGCACAAAAAATATTACATATGGTTGCACAAAAATGTAAATATACACTTACGGCTGCCAAGTGCTGGGATTAAAGGTGTGCACCACCACTGCTGGGAAGAAAAATCCATAAGATTGGGCTGACCTTGCCACATCTTTGCCCTTTCTTTATTCAAGCAGCCCTAGAAAATCCTGTACACTCAGAAAGGTTCCTCAGATAACTAAAACCACCAGCGTAAACATGGGGTTATTGGCTCTCTCTCTCCCTTATACAGTTACATCAAGATAATATGCTGCTTACTTATTTATTAATCTCAAGGTCAGAAGCTGAGCTGTGAGCCTTTTCTGTGTTAGACAAAGCACCCTCTCCACAAAGATGAGCACCTTATGATCCTCGCTCTCTATTGAAATCTCAGTCTCTTCCTTGTTCGGCATTTTCCCCAGTTCCTATAGACACCCTACTTACTTTCTTGTACTTAAAATGTAGCGTCAGAAGCTTTTCAGTAAGGGGCCAGACAGAATTTCTGACTTTGCAGGTCATACGAACTCTGCAGCAATTATTTTATTTGAGGGAGAAACCACAGACAATATGTAAATGAAAGAACATGGGCTCTAATAAACCTTTCCATACAGAACCAGGCTGCGCGGGGCTGTGTCCACAGATGGAGATACTTTTCTTCACGCTTCTGTCTCAACAAATCCCCCCCACTCTTTTTTGATTTGTTTGAAATAGAGTTTCTCTATAGGGCCCTGCTTGTCCCAGAACTTACCATGTAGACTAAGCTGACCTCACACTCATAGAGATCCTCCTGCCTTTGCCTTCCATGTACTGGGATTAAAGGCATTTGTCACCATGCCTCGCCTATTTCTTGTTCTTGTACATATCTATGAGGGGCACTCACTGACTGTGTAAGAAAGGTAACAAAGGGGACAGGGTTAGGGTGAGGATTTTAAATTTTAAAACATTTTACATATTTAAATAGTTTAGGCAGGCAGTGGTGGCACGGGTCTTTAATCCCAATACTCAGGAGACAGAGGCAAGTGGATCTCTGAGTTTGAGGGCAGTGGGGTCTACAGTGAGTTCTAGAACATTCAGAGCTACACAGGGAAACCCTCTCTCAACAAACTAATATTTTGTGGATTCCTATATAAATATAGTGGTAATACAGGGTTTGTATAGAGTGTGAGTGTTTGCGTGTGTGTGTGTGCGTGCTGTACTCCTGTGTGCAAAACATCCTAAAATTGGCAACATTCACCCTTAGGGAATTCCATTATCCTTCTGAATATATTGGCATACTTTCTGGGACTCCTTCCCTCTCCTCCTCCACAGATTTGCATCCCACTGACCTCTTGTCCTGGTTCTGAGCTGTTTCTTTCTGGCTCAGGACCTTCCCAGGGAGGTTACTTAACATATAACAAAATTGCTGCTAACCTGTCATAGTGCTAGTTTGTGAAAACGTCTGTCCTTCTGCCTCCATACTTAGGATCAGAGAGATCTATCCATCTGTACCTGTAAGCTAGGCTAAATGATTCAAGCAGGCCTTCAAGTCCTTGCTCAATCCTGGAGACAACATATTGTTGTTTTTCCAGTTTTCCTAAAACAGACATAGCAGTGTGTAAGGGACAAGACTTTTAGACACTGCGACTGTACAGTGCGCATCACCCTGCTCCACCACCAGCCTCTGGTGTCACTTCAGATACTGCAACTGTACAGTGCGCATCGCCCTGCTCACATCACCAGCCTCTGGTGTCACTTCAGACACTGCGACTGTACAGTGCGCATCGCCCTGCTCACATCACCAGCCTCTGGTGTCACTTCAGACACTGCGACTGTACAGTGCGCATCGCCCTGCTCACATCACCAGCCTCTGGTGTCATGTACTCAACACTCACTATGTCTGAGCCTTTAGAAGTGAAGAGCCAAAGAGAAGAGGGCTTGCCTCAGGGCAGAGACTGAATGTGAAGATCTAAACGCATTTGTAAGTGATCCACTCTGACCTTTAAGCTGTTTTCCAACAGCAAATGTGATTTTAAACAAGATCGACTTTTATTTTTCTCCTTGCGCAGATGCTGAGAAATGCCTATGTGACTGACATACTCTTTTCATGACTTTCAAGAGCCCCATGAGCTAGGTCAATGTTGGTGGGCACTGGATTTAATCCCCAGCACCCCAAATAAGAAATAAGAAATAATAGCTGGACAGTAGTGGCGCACGTCTTTAATCCCAGCACTCGGGAGGCAGAGCAGGTGGACCTCTGTGAGTTCGAGCCCAGCCTGATCTACAAGAACTAGTTTCAGGACAGGCTCTAAAGCCACAGAGAAACCCTGTCTCAAAAAACCAATAATAATAATAAATAAATAAATAGACAATCCTTTGATACTTTTCTTCAAAACAGATGTCCTCTATAGTCGCTCGTTTCTATGCAGAAAACATCAAGGTTGATGAGGAAGGAAAGAAGGTGCTGAACTAGAATAGGCAGTGAGTGAAGGTAGTTAATTTCAATTTTAAGAGGGGAAAGCCCTAAAGAACTATGTCATTTATTCAGGGCCATGAAATAAGGTCTAGAGTAATATATTTGCCTGCTTCCTAGTTTCTGGTCTAGTCCATCCTTGATACCTCACGGCTCTCCGATGATCAGCGTTCCCTGTAGCATCTCTGTGGCATAAGGGCAGATGCCCACCTTGACCAGGACAAATGAACCCATATAGGGTCAGGGTCAATGTGACCTCCATTTCCTACTGTGAAATTGAAGCTGGCTTTGTTGGGTAATTGAGAGATGAGAGCTTCCCTATTAATACACACATGCACATGCCAAGCCTTGTACACAAAAGCTAACAATGTGACATGGGGGAGGAGGTGGATACCTGATAGCATGCATCAGGACTTGGGAGCCCCTCCCTTGGTCCAGGTCCTAGAAAGGTCATTAGATTACTGGGGAGGAGATTGGGTAGTATAGAAATGAGACTTCATATGTCTCTTTTTTTTTCAGTGCTTGACATAGAACCCAGGGATTCATACATATTAGGAAAGCAGTACTATTATTGAACTATGCTCTTAGCTTCAATATGCCTTTGAGTAAGAAAGTATATTCCAACATAAGAGCATGCCAGCATGTAGTACATGCAAAAGCATTATGCTGGCTATGTATCCACAGCCTGCGAACCCATAAGGAAGCCAAGTCTGTAAAAACTTACATCAGCCGCCTTCTTCTCTGCTAGCTCCAGCTTCTCCTGGGCATCTTTTAAAGCTTCAGAATACTTGTCTAGCTCATCTTCTGTTCCTTTCAGCTTCTTCTGCATGGTTGCTAATTCATCCTCTAGCTGTAGCAGCCCGAACAGTAACCAGAGACATAAACATAACCACGCATGCTTAGGCTCTTAGGACCTCTGAGCTCGGCCTCCATGTTATCATTCCCCCCAGAGAGACACACTTTCTGCAGCCACCGTTCTATGTGTTAGGCTGTGGCTTGACATTGGACCCTGGCCCTACGATGACCAAGTCTGTTGGATGCTAAACATCTAGTGGGGAAGATGTCAGTGATGCTATTGAAGAGAGGCGAGAAAAGGGAATGTAGTTTTACCTTTCGCTCTAGAAGTCACACATTCTTCAAAAACATGGTCTACTTCTGCTTAAGTCTAGCAGACACACTGTGGCACAGAAGGGGCCGCCGGCTTTCTCAAGGTCATGTGGACAGTCTAAGGTGGATGCCCTAGAGCAGTGGTTCTCAACCTTCCTAATGCTGCAGCCCTTTAATGCAGTTCCTCATGTCATGGTGACTCTCAACCATAAAATTATTTTATTGCAACTTCATAACCATAAATTTTTCTGCTGCTGTTATGAGTGGTAATGTGTTTTCTGATGGTCTTGGGCAACCCCTGTGAAATCCAACAGGGTCATGAGCCACTGCTGGTTGAGAACCACCGCCCTAGATGTTTTCTGCCCCTTCATTTTCCCACGAAAACAAACCACTTTCTCTCTCTCACTCTCGCTCTTTCTCTCTCTGGCTGTCCTGGACTTTGCTATGCAAATCAGGCTGGTCTCTGCCTCCTGAGTGCGGGGGTTAAATGCTCATCTCTGTTTTGTCAGTGCCTACCTGTTTGCTTCTTTCTTCTGCTTGCTTCTGCTCGGCTTCAGCTTGCTCGGCCCGGTCCAGAACATTCTCCTTGTCTAACTTGAGCATCTGCATCTTTTTCTTGATGGCCTCCATCCTGACCTGTGGCTGTTGCAGGCTCACCTGTGAACTCTGAAGGACGGAGGGGCTGCCACCTGAGTGACGAGATGCTCCCCAAGTTTGAACATTTATCTGTTGTCACGGCTCCACCTCCAATTCCTAACATGGGCTTTCTAGCTCTCTCCTGCCCCATCATTGTTCTTGTGGGGGAGCCCAGGGTCACACGCATTGATAGACTGACATCACCAGCAAGAAAAAAATATTGAGGGACAGCTGAGGCTGGTTTTAGACAATGGAAAGTGGGGGTGGTGGGAGGCTGACCTTGAAACTTTCCACTCATTCTTGGCAGCTCTGTGGGTCTTTCAAAAGCGGAGGGACAGGAGGGGAGAATGCTGAACGAAAGAATTCTTAGGCAGATCTAGCTATCAGAGGGTCCTAGCTGTCTTCAGCTCTCTCATCTTGCCCTGGACCATATTGGATATGGACCAGACTCTACTGGTTGAGCTTCATCTTTTGATTCCTGGTATTTAAGGAACGTGAGCAACAGTGAAGAGAGGAGGTCACTCATGGCCCTTGACAATTCCCCTAGATTGCCAGTTGGAATTGCTGTGCTATTTTGGGATTCTCTAATTGGTGGGGAGACATCAGCCTGTACTAGCCATAGGACAGCGTAGAAGGCTTAGGATCTGAAAGGCTCTCCTAGGGCTTCAAGTGGGATGAGAAATAAGAGGGGGGTCACGGTACAAGATCATAACTTCTGTTTTCTCATAATGCTCTTAACTAGAACTTTCACACCCGCATGCATCAAAGTCTGTGTTGTTTTCGACCACCAGCTCTATTTTCCCAAATGTAGTGCCAGCCATGTTCATAATTCCACTTGGACTCTTGTTATCGACAGGTGGCAATTGATCCCAAACACAGTTGCCATATACCCAGATATGCCAGAGAAGTGGACACTGTTGAAGGTGACGAGAGCTAGCGAGGGGGAAATAGAAATGGTTCTAATTAGCTCATAATGTCATAATGTCAAGGCTAGTTAGTGTCAAGGTTAAACCGCAGCCCTGTGGTAACTGAGTCAAGCATCAGGGTGGGGGCAGGGCAGAGCTGTCTCACTCATGAGAGCCTCCACATTAGGAGCAGACTGCTAGATAGACCATCTGCTAACTGTTGGAGAAAAGCAAAGAAGCTAAGCACTCCTGCTTCAGAGGCCAATCAAGGAATGGGGGATAGGGAACAAAAAAGAACCAGGGAAAGATTAACATGGGCTCCAGTTATTTCTCTTTCAGGGGAATTGTGGAGAGAAATTCAGTAAACAGACAGACAGACAGCTATGGCTAGAGCTTAGTGGTAGAGTCCTCAGGCTCAATTGCCAACATTTCAAGAAACAAAACAACCCAAAAAACAAAAGACACCAGCACAGGGCATGGTAGCACATGCCTTTATACCTGGAAGCAGAGGCAGGAGAATCTCTGTGAGTTCAAGGCCATCCTGGTCTACATAGTGAGTTCTAGAACAGCCAGAGCTGCATAGAGACCCTGTCTAAATTAAAAAAAAAAAAAAAAGAGCCGGGCGGTGGTGGCCACGCCTTTAATCCCAGCACTTGGGAGGCAGAGGCAGGCAGATCTCTATGAGTTCGAGGCCAGCCTGGCCTACAAGAGCTAGTTCCATGGGCTGGAGAGATGGCTCAGAGGTTAAGAGAACTGACTGCTGTTCCGGAGGTCCTGAGTTCAATTCCCAGCAACCACATGATGGCTCACACCCATCTATAATGAGATCTGGTGCCCAGAACACTATATATAAAATAAATAAATTAAAAAAAAAAAGAGCTAGTTCCAGGACAGGCTCCAAAGCCACAAAGAGACCCGGTCTCGAAAAACAAAAAAGAAGACAGGCAAAAGTCTCAGAAACCCAGGGACTGAAGTAGCAGAGGGGGTGATGCCAAGTCTCCTCACTGCTGTGAGAATATGTTTGACATTTAGTTGGCTCCTAATTTAACAACCCAATATCAAACATATCACACAGAAGCAGGTAGGTGAGCTTTCATAGTGATTTGCCTCTCTCCGCGCTGTGAAGAAAGGTCAGAGAGAAGACAAACCAGGGCCTAGTCATACACAGAGCCTATCTTCTTTCCCTCCCAGAACACGCTCTTGCTCCTCTGTCCTTCATGCCACCCCTGCCACAACCCCTCTTCCATGGTCCGGTGTCAGCTGGATCATGTTTGCCTAAAGCAAGAACACTGGGCACAGATTCACATCTGGGCACTTACCACTTCCTTAAGCTCCCATATGAAGCTTCACCCTGTTTTGTGACAGCACCAGCTTCCAGAGGATCTCCAGTGTCAACAGCTCCTCAACAGCTCCGCCACCTGCCCCCCGATGCCATCTGAGCTGCCCAGGACCTTCCGGGGGTAGGGTTAGGGGTTTGCAAATGCTATGCTCTCCCTCTCCAAGCAAAATCCTAACCGTCCCAGATTTCTCCCACGAGACTGCGCAGTCTTCTCAGTGGACTCCAGCTTCACAGCTTCTAGTACTGTGAGCAGTAGGCACGGGGAACTTCTGAAATTCTGGGCTGCTACTTTTCGATATCTCGTGCCTTGTCTCCTTCTCATGTCCTCTAGGCAACCTTCTTCCAGTTATCATTGGGTGTCCAGAACAGAAAAGCCGTTTCACTCCCAGGCTTCAGTCTGGGCTCCAGACAAGAAGACTAACAGCTTCTCTTGCCTGGTTAAATTGAAACGAAGGCTTTTAGATCGAGAGCAAGAGGGAGTTGCTTCTGCCAGGAAGTGGCCTGCATCCCTCAGGACCCCCTCTTTTCTGCTCGCTCACCCTTTCTTTCTTTCTTTCTTTCTTTCTTTCTTTCTTTCTTTCTTTCTTTCTTTCTTTCTTTCTTTCTTTCTTTCTTTCTTTCACCAGAGCTCCTGGGCTGGTTTCTTCAAGGCTATTCCCTCATAGGAATTCAACTTGATTTTCTCTTGTTTTTTTTTTTGTTTTTTTTTTTTCCTTTTGGAGAGAATTGGGTCTATGCAGCATCATTTGGCAGGCGGATGTTTCATTCGCTGTGGTAGAAACTAGCCCAAGTTACAGCTGTATGGAGGGTGGGGATTTGTATGGAAGTGTAGGGAGGGTGGGAGGACAGTTTCTATCAGTCCCCAGGCATGTTCCATGTGTCCTTGCTCCGATTAATCCTGACATCTCCCTCCCCTACACACTCACTCCATAGTGACTTTGATGTAGATCAATATCTTGTCCCAACACCAAGTCAATTCCTATCATGCGGCACTTGCCTTCCAGGGGGGACTAACAGAGGGGCCTAAGGCCCCGATAGGCATGTGTGGCAATCTTTTCTCTTTGGTGTCCCCACGTTTGTGTGCTGTATACAGAATATTTCCGCCCTTGCCCCCTACTCACTCAGCTCTCACCTTCCAAGTTCTGGTTGTTTTTTCTTCTGAAGCCTTGGTCACAACAATGGGAAAACAGGAGGAAGGAAAGAGCTGGACAGAGACTAGAAAGAATGGAAGACTTGCCAAAAGTGGTGGTGATGCACACCTTTAATCCCAGTACTCAGGAAGCAGAGGCAGGTGGGTCTTTGAGTTTGAGGTATCCTGGTCTACATACTGAGCTCCAGGACAGCAGGACTACACAGAGACCCTGTCTCAAAAAAATCAAAAACCAAAAAGAATTGAAAACACTAGTGTTTAGGATATAGAGGAGCCTGGGAATGTCGGTACGTGGAGTTGTAGCTGTCTGGGAAGACACAGCAAGCCTGATAAAATCACTTTAGTGTTCCCCCTTTTAAAAACTACACTTATATATATTATTTTTTAAAGATTTATTTATATATACAGTGTTCTGTCTGCATGTATGCCTGCAAGCCAGAAAAGGGCACCAGATCTCATCATAGATGGTTGTGAGCCACCGTGTGGTTGCTAGGAATTAAACTCAGGCCCTTTGGAAGAGCAGGCAGTGCTTTTAACCTCTGAGCCATCTCTCCAGCCCACACTTTATATTTTTGTGTATGGTTGTGTCATTGTGCCTCTATGAAGGTCAGAGAACAACTTCCAGGAGTCTATCTCTTCCTTTAACTATGTGGAGTTTAGCTTCAAACTCAGGTCATCAGGCAGGTACCTTTACCCACTGAGCCATCTCACTGAGCTCTGTGTGTGGGTGTTTTTTTTTTTTCTTCATCTATTTCAAATAGATCTAAGTTCTTCTAAGCCACAAGACCAGGGTATAACATCAGCTATAGCAGCATCAGAGCTGGAGGGGCACAATTGAGTGATGTCATGAGAGCACACAATCGGCAGGGTGGGTCAGGGAACATGGGTGCTATAGTGGGCCAACCTGCCAATAATAGAGCCAGCCTGGCACTGACAAGCCCTGAGGTAATAGGCCAAGGTCAGAGATCCAGGCAGAGGGGATAGGGCATCCAGCGAGTCCAAATGAACAGAGAAATCAAAGAGGTTGGTTATAGAGAGTAGTGGGAGTGGAAGTAAGCACCCTGGAGTAGCAAGCCAGCATATGGCTTCCTGTTTATATTACATATTAAGTGTGACTTCTTCTAAGTGACTTATTTAATTCCCACAGCAACCCGATAAGGTAGAGATTGTTTTCATTTTATAAATAAGCAACCAAAACTCATACTTAAATATTTTATGTGCATAGGCATTTTTTTCTGCATGCCTGTCTGTGTACCATGTGCATGCCTGGTGCCTGCAGAGGATCCTCTGGAACTAGAGCTATAGACAATTGTGAGATGCTAGGACTCCAGTCTGGGATCTCTGCAAGAGTAGCCAGTGTTCTTAACCATGAGCCATCTCTCCAGCAAACCACCCACCCCAGCCCCCAATATTAAAATGTGCACCTGGCCAAACACCCAGTAAGCGGCAGGACAAAGACTGAAAATCAGACCTGTCCACTGTTCTCTTTACTCTAGGCCACAGTACCTGTGAATAGCAGGTGGCTTGGGAGACAGGTAAGAAAGAAGGAAGCTGAGAGAGAGATGTGGATGGTATAGACCAGAGTAACACAGGCCAGGGAGACAGAAGAAATGGAAATTCAGTCTTGTTTGTTGTCAAATCCAAGTGAGGTGTTTGTGGCTTCATCTCCTACAGAACTTACACTGCACCTTGAATTACTCTCCGCAGCCTGTTTTCCCCACCAGCCTGGGAGCGCCATTTCATCTGAAGTAAGAATTCATGGCTGGTTACTAATGATGAGGGCCATGATGGAAGTGTGTGTGATAAACAATGACATTGGTGATAAACTGGATGTGGGGTAGCTACAGGACACCAAGACAGGGCTATTTTAGGCCAGTCTCTGCTTGTGCTCTCCTCCTGCATATCTGTTTAATCCTGACAACAGCCGGTTGGGTCAGTCCTCTCCAGACGAGGGTCCGATACCGTGACCCCATACCTGACCCTCAAGCCTGTGCTGTCCTCTTTGTACCTGCTGCCTCTCCATGGTCTTCCTGGGTGGAATGTGGAGGGGCTGGAGGTAGCAGCTTCTGATGGCTAAATAAAAAATGCAGGCTTTGGAAGACTAAGGATAGAGATGGACTGGAGGGGGAGACCATGAGAGTTTTGCAGTAGGAAACGATCCTATGGCACAGATGAGGGTCCAGTGGCTGCTGATGGAAGGTGAGAGTTTAGGGGAAAGTATTAGAAATCACATCAGAGGACATATTCTCCCAGTAGCTACTGTGAAATGGGGATCTCTGGACGACATGTTTCCCTGTGGCCTACAGATGCACATGCTATTACTTTCTAGAATTTACAGTGTCCAGTACCTTGAGAATGGGCATGCTTTCTGCAGCCCCTCAAGCCTACCACTTGATACTTAACACCCGCTACAATGCACACCCAGTGCCTGGAGGGATGGGCGTCTGGAATCCTCAGTTTTGTAGAGTAGGAACTCAGGCCTAGAATAAGCTAATCCACGTTTTCACAATAATGATAACTTCCAAACATAAAATCAGCCCCGACACTCAAGCACCACAGTGCCTGTCGATTAATAACTATGTTTAGAGCTATTTGTCCACGAACTCAGAAAAGACCACTGAAAGCGAGGTCCGAGGCTGTCTTACTTAGCACTTCTTACTTAGCTGGGACCAAACACCATGGCCAAAAAGCAAGTTGGAGAGGAAAGGGTTTATTCAGCTTACACTTCAGCATTGCTGTTCATCACAAAGGAAGTCAGCGCAGGAACTCAAACAGGGCAGGAGCTGATGCAGAGGCCATGGAGGGGTGCTGCTTACTGGCCTGCTCCGTATGGCTTTCTCATAGAACCCAGAACCACCAGCCTAGGGAAGGCACTACCCACCATGGGCTGGGCCCTTCCCCATTGATCACTAGTTGAGAAAATGTCTTACAGCTGGATCTCATGGGGGCAGTTCCTCACCTGAGGCTCCTTCCTCTCTGATAACTATAGCTTGTGTCAAGTTGACACACAAAACCAGCCAGAAGAGAAACAGTGCTCAGAATCTAGAAAGCAAAATTATGGCAGCCAAGAACAAACCAGGACTCAGGGCTGATACTAAACCCTGGGGCCAAAATGTAAATCTTTATTTGTTAAACCAAATCAGGATTTCTTTAAACCAGACATTGTGCCTTCTCTCCTCTTACAACACTGCATATCCCACCCTGACCACAAGGCGTCGCTCTTGTTTTCAGAGGCAACAGTTGACATGGTGGTGAAAAGGGGGCAGTCTTAGGTCCCAGGTCCAGGTGTGTTTTGAGAAGCTCGTGGTAGAGACTAGAGGCTGGGTTGGCAGGCATGACGAAGAGCAGTGTCTGGGCAGCGTCAGAGTCTCTCCTCATAAAAAGCTTTGCCCATCTGACTGAGCTCCTGCTGGTACTGCTGATGCTCCTTTGCAAACAGCTGGTGGAAGGCAGCTTGACGGACCTGGCAGGGAAGGCGGTAAAGTGTGGTATTGGGTGGTTAATGCTCCTTCCCAGTTTCCGGTTGCCTTCCCCATCCCTAGGTTCCCTTGGACCTGGCCTTAGTAGGGACATAAAAGGAGGTAGTAGAAGAGAGTAAATCAAAGGAGGGAAGCCTAATTTCCCCACCCTTGGGCGAAGACTCATTGTTAACAAATATTTTGCTGAGAATGCACCATGAACTAGGAAATCTGCCAGGTACACAAGACACTAAGAGGTGACACAGCAATTGGCACCTCGGGTGGAGAAGAGCAGCTTAGGGTCTCACCTGGATGAAAAGAACAAAGTAATGCATTGGGAATTGGAACTGTGTCACCTGCAGCTGGGTGATGGGACACGGTTATAATTTCAGCATATGGGAGGCAGAGGCACAGTGTTTGCAAGTTCCAGGCCATCCTGTGATGTAGAGCAAGACTTTGTTTCAAAAATAAACACCTATGAGTGAGTACATATAATTGTCTTTCTGTGTCTGGGTTACCTCACTCGATATGATGTTTTCTAGCTCCATCCATTTGCCTGCAAATTTCAAGATGTCATTTTTTTTCTGCTGTACTGTAGTACCCCATTGTGTAAATGGACCACATTTTCCTTATCCATTCTTTGGTCGAGGGGCATTTAGGTTGTTTCCAGGTTCTGGCTATGACAAACAAAGCTGCTATGAACACAGTTGAGCACATGTCCTTGTGGCACAAATGAGCATCCTTTGGATGTATACCCGAAAGTGGTATTGCTGGGTCTTAAGGAAGGCATAAGTGGTTTTTAAACATAAAGCAAAGAAAACCAGCCTACAAATCACAATCCCAGAGAACCTAGACAACAATGAGGACACTAAGAGAGACATACATGGATCTAATCTACATGGGAAGTAGTAAATATAAGATCTTCGAGTAAATTGGAAGCATGGGCATCTTGGGAGAGGGCTGAAAGGGTAGGGGAGAGGCAGGGAGGGGAGCAGAGAAAAATGTAGAGCTCAATAAAATAAAAATAAATAAAAAATAAAATGCCAAAAAAATTAAACACATAAAATACCCCCTGGCTGCATGTGGTGGTGCAGTTTAATCCCAGCATGTAGAAAGCAGAGGCAGGTGGATCACTGAGTTCAGGGAGGCCAACCCTTCTACATAGCAAGTTCCCCGTCAGCTAGGGGTACAAAGTGAGACTCTGTTTCAAACAAAATCCAACCCAACCCAACCCAAGGAACCCAAGTAAACAAAACTTTGTTAAACCCCAAACTAAACAATGCAAACAATGTGAAAATTTACAAAACTCACTTTCTGAAAATGAGCTTTGACATTTGATGTTAATGTTCTGATAAAATTCATGAAAAATCACACACACACACATCTCAGATGTAAACAATATGGTTAAATCATGACAGAGAAGAGCTTGATATGCCCGTTGGCAGGGACACAGCGGGAAGGGGAGACTCCAGGCTGCCCTCCTAGAACTCACCGTCAGCAGCTGTTTGTTGGACAGTGCTAACTCCTGTTCCATAGCACCCTGCATCCTTAGCGTAGCATACAGGTTTCTCCGTTGGCTTAATGTCATCTGCCACATACAGTGAGTATGTGAATTCTGCCACCTGTCCCAGGTTTAGGGTGGGGATTAAGCAGGTGAGAGTTAGGAGTAGAGGTAAATCCTTACTAAAGCAGTTCCTTTGTGACCAGAACCTCTGCCACTATCGGAAGACTGCAGTTCTTGAAAGGGTAGCCAGAACGTGGAATCTAGTGTGTTAAGTGCACTGTTACTGAAGTCACAGCACAGCACGAACAGAGGCAGAGCTGCTGGCTCTTTCAGTACACACAAAAGGCAGTGCAAAGCAATGCCATCTAGGTCATTTAGAACTGGGTCTCAGTTCACCGTTCCTAACCGGTGCCTTTTTTTTTTTTTCTTTTCCCTGTTTTTCAAGACAGGGTTTCTCTGTGTAGCTCTGGCTGGCCTCATACTCAGAGATCTGCCTGCCTCTGCCTCCTAAGTGCTGAGATTAAAAGTGTACACCACTGCCCAGCTACCTTTTTTAAAAGACAGTTTCATATGGCATAGGCTACTCTCCAACTCACTATGTAGCTAACCCTGAACTTGATGCTCCTGTCTGTATCCCCTGAATGCTGGGAAATAAACCCAAGCTTTGTGCATGCCAGACAAGCAGTCTATCAGTGAGCTACCTTTGCCAACTCCCTTAAATAATGTCTTACTATATAACCCTGTTCTGTGGAATTATGCAAACTAGCCTGGGCTCAAACTCAAGAGACCCACTTGTCTCTGCTCTCTCTAGTGTTGAGATTAAAATCATATAACACCATATTGGGTCTCCCTCTGGGATTTTTAAAGAGTGCACCAATCATACCTGTAACCTAGGCTGGCCTTAGACTCATGCTCATTCGAGTACTGGGATTATAGGTGTGAGCCCCCATGCCCTGCTTCTGCCAGAATTTAGAAAAAAAGCTTAGGGTTGGAGGTATAGTTGGTGGTAGAGCACCTCCGTGCACAAAGCCCTGGATTCAACACCCCAGTGCCCAGAATGAAACCCTCAGCAGGTGAAATGCGCAGTCCAGTCTTCTGGTATTCTGTCACTTGTTCACCAAACGCCTGCTACATAATTAGTACAGAGGCAGGCAAGAACATGCAGTATTGTGCCTTTCCCACAGAGACTCGACAGCAAGGCTGCCCCGTCTGCTCCACTTCTTTCTTTCTTGGAGTGAGTCCCCAAAGGAGAGCTGATCTGGGTGGTGGCTCTGGGAGAGGAGAGCCGAAAAGACCAACTGATGGGAGGAGATGGAAACACAGATTACCTGTTGACCATCTTCTTAAGTGCCACAGCTCTTTGCAAATTCTGCAAGGAAAGGAGTTCCATTGATCCGCCTTGATTACTAGAATCTGACCCTCAGCCCCTACTTTTGAGGAATGAAATACTTTCCTATGGGAAAGTGAGAAAGCTCTTCATTTCTCAGAATAAACTGAGGAGAAAATATAGAGGCCAGAGTGGACATATGTGAACAGCTATTGTTTGAGACATAGTTCCATGTCTTTGCTAACTCTCCTGTCCTCTTCCAAGGGCCTTTCTCAGGTAAACTTTGGGTAAACCCACCTGGAAACCACATCAAGGGAAACTCCTCCCACTCCTGACTGCACACCTCTCCCACTCCCTCTCCTGACTGCACACCTCTCTCGCCCCCCCACTCCCGACTGCACACCTGTCCCGCCCCCCACTTGCGACTACACACCTCTTCTACTTTTGTCATCTTTTCTGCAGACATATCTACAGACATGTTTGGTGTTTCTGAGGCTACTGGGAAGGCTCTCCTTTCTGTTTAGTTTGGTCACCAAGGTTTCAGTAGTTATAGCAACATTTAGGCGTCCAACAATGACCCTGGTCCTGGAGTTGACTGGGTCCTTGGCCTGTTGCCTTAGTGACCTAAAGGGAACCCTGGTCCTCCAGCATTCTATTAGGAACCAGGTCAGGCTATGAGCATGAGCCACACAGTCCCTATTTCTGTTAAGATTTCTGCTGCAAAGTCTAGATCCAGACACACAATCCAACCACGTCCTGAGAACAGAGCTTCATACCCTATGTCCTGTAAGGGAATGCAGACACATCAAATGCCTGCTGTTCTAAAGAGATGACTCATGGCTGGGAGGGGGTGGGGCCAGCCTGGTCTACAAAGCACGTTCCAGAACAGCCAGTCTCTACACAGAGAAACCCTCCAGCATGCAGGAGGTGGAGGCAGGTGGGTCTCTGTGAGTTCGAGGCCAGCCTGGTCTACAAGAGCTAGTTCCAGGACAGGCTTCAAAGCTACAAAGAAACCCTGTCTCAAAAAACAAAACAAAAAACAAAAATGGAGAAACCAATCAATATAATAATAATAAAAACCACATTTAGTAGTTAATTTTATTAATTTGTGAACTGAGACTAATACACTGACATTAAAGGAAACCACATCTCACCAACTTGGTTATGTTAAGTGCCAGAACATCCCTATTTATTCGTCCTAACAGTATTAGGTGACGGCGGGACAGATCCTTCCACTTCAGGAAAGTCATGTTCATGTCTTAATACACCTATTTATTAAATGAAGCACCAAGATTCCAGAGGACATTCTACCCACTTTCTCATTCTCTTTTTCTCATGAGGTCCTGCCTGACTTCCACCAATCAAGTCTGAGATGCTCTAAACCCAAATGAGTGCAATAGGCTAGACACAGAAGACATCTCGCCTCAGTTTACACCTTTGGGACTAAACAGCATTGAACTGAGTAGGTGAATTATAGCCAAAAACAAGTGGAGATTTCCAAGGAAGCTTTGACAGAAACATTGACATCTGAATTCAAATCCAGAAAAAGTGCTTTTGGGAGATAATGAGGTCTTAGCCAGTATTTGAAAATGCCTCTAAGAAAGGACTGGGGAATGGCCCTTCAGACACAGTTCTGTAGGAACTCTGGCCTCAACAGAAGCTTTGGCTGGCAAAGTCTGGGCCTGCTGAACCAGACAGCATGAAGGCTGCCCAGGTGGCATCTGCAGCTCTATCACAGGGTACTCTCCAGCGTGTTATAGTTGTCTTTAAAACTCTTCAGTTCGAGGAAGTGCTTAGGACGCTTGCTCTTCTGACTGGAGGGGAGGTATGTGACCTGGATGGTGGTTGGCGACATTTCAGGTGACTGAGTTAGGTCTTTGGCTGCCGATTGGTGTTGTTTCTGAGAGCTCCCAATTCGTGCTTTGACCCTGAAGAACACACAGGAAGACACGGACAGAATGAGAGCTAGCAAAAAAGGGGCTGGAGAGATGACTCAGTGGTTAAGAGCATATACTACTCTTTCAGAGAACGAGAGTTCAATTCCTCTAGCTCTAGGCCAGTATACACATTAACTAAAACTAATAAAACTAATCTTTAAAAACAAACAAAAAACCAGAATACAATACAGACATTATTCCACCCACAAAATGCAGCTACAATGGTCTCTGATGTATTTTAACAGTTACTAAACCAGGCATGGAGGCACACACTTGCAATTCCAAGAGGCAGGATTATTATAAGTTCAAGGTCAGTCTGGTCTAAGTGATAAGTTTGTCTGTCTGTTACAACCCCCAATGACCCACCTCCACTGACAGACAAACAAAAACCACAACAAAAACCCAAACAACTCATTACTAAAATCATTTGATAATTTAGGTATGACAGGAAAAACAAATTTTAAGTCTTTATTTCCATTATAATCTTTTTTGACGTGTGTGGAGGAAGAGGGAACAGAAAGGGTCTTACTATTATGCAGGCTAGGCTGGCCTTACAGGAAAGTAGGCCATCACACCCAGCTTCAACAACAAAATATCTAATGAAATACACAGAAACATGTTTCCCATACAGGGTTTCTCTATGTAGCCCTGGATGTTTTGGAACTCATTCTGTAGACCAAGCTGGCCTTGAATTCACAGGTCTGCTTGCCTGCCTCCTGGAGTGCTGGGATTAAATATGCTCCACCATGACTGGCTGGAAAAACAGCTTGACTATTTTAAACTATAAGCTTCAATACTGTTAAGTACAATCACAATGTTGTACTGCCAACCTTCAAAATGCTTTGCATTTCACATAACTAATGTTTATGTTGATTAAATAATGCTTCTTATCTTCCCAGGTCCTAGCAACTACCATTCTACATCCTGAGTCTGACTACTTAGACCATGTAAGTGAAATCAGCATTTATCTTTCAAGTGATTTTTTTCTTTTTTTGGCTATCCCAAAATTTACTCTGTAGATCAGGCTAGCTCAAACTAACAGATCTGCCTGCCTCTGCCTCCTGAGTGCTGGGATTACACCTTGCCTGGCTCAAGTGAAATTTTAGCAGGTTTCCTTCCTAGCTTCTTTCAAGATTTTTTATTTGTGTGTATGTGTCTACGAGTGTATGTGCACCACACATGTGCAGGAGCCCAAAGACATCAGAAGTTGGCATCATATCCCCTGGACTGGCCACTGTGAGCCACCCGGTGTGAGTGATAGGAAACAACACAGGCACTCCAGGGGAGAAGTTCTCTTTATTGCTAAGCATCCCTCCAGCTCCTAAAGGTTTATTTTAAATTTTGCTTTATGTGTGTATGTCTGTGTGAATGTAGGCTACCTGCGTGTAGGTACCCTTGGAGGCCAGAATAGGTGTTGGAGCTTAAGTTACAGGGAGTTATGACTGTCTAACATGGATGCTGGAAACTAAACTCTGGGCCTCTAGAAGAGTAGCAAGCACTCTTATAAATGCTGAGTCATCTCTCCAGACCCCTTGCCTAAACCAAATGTTCTTTTCTAGTTTTGTATGTTATTTTGGTATGAATGAGAATGGCCCCCATCAGCTTAAATACTTGGGTCCCCAAATGGTGGACTGTTTTGGGGAATTATAAAGTGTAGCTTTGTTAGATGTAGTATGACACTGGGATGGCTTTGAAGTTTCAAAAGACTTATACCATTCCCAGTCTCTCTGTGAGCTCTACAGTGCTGCTCTAGTGCTGCTGGCCTGTGTGCTGCCATGATAACCCCCATGATGGCCGTGGGTGCTGAGTCTCTGCTCATAGTGAACGATTACAGCAACAGAAAAGTAACTAAGATGTATGTGGTTGTTTTCATTACTGCTCTACACAAAAGAACACAGTAGAAAACAAGTATTATTTTTATGGATGTTAGCTTAAATATTTTCAAAAATTTGACTGTGTGATGGTGGCACATGCCTTTAATCCCAGCACTCAGAAGGTAGAGACAGGCTGATCTCTGTGAGCTCAAGGCTAGCCTGGTCTACAGAGCAAGTTCCAGGACAGCCAGGGCCATTACACAGAGAAACCCTGTCTTGAAAAACAAAACAAACAAGAAAATTGTTTTATGTGTATGAATGTTTTGCTTGCATGTATACATGTATACTACATGCATGCCTAGTGCCCAAGGTCAGAAGGCATCAGATAAAACTTGAGTTATAGAAGGCTGTGAGCCACCATGTGGATGCTGGTCTTTCAACAGCAATAAGTGCTCTTAATATTAAGCAAAGCCATCTCTCCAGTCCTGTTGGTTTTTGATGTTGGAACAAAGTCTCATGTCATCACCAGGGTGGCCTTGAACTACTTCTAACTACAGACTACTAGGAACTTCTAGTCTTCACATCTCTACCTTCAGTGCTAGGTTTTCAAGTGTGCACCACTGTTGCCAGCTTTATGTGGCCAGTTTTATGCAGCACTAGGAACTGAACCCAGCAACTGAATTCTATCCCCCACTCCCCGTAACTAACTGTAGATTGGCTTTCCTTTTTTAATATGCATATTCATTTACAACTTGCCTAAGAGGCAAAATAAAACTATTTTAAAACATTCACCAGTCAGATTCTTCTACAAATAAATGCTCAAAAGTGGTTTCTCTATTGATGTACTTTCTTTAAAGACAGGATTACCTGCTTTACATGGTAAAAAAAAAAAAAAAAAAGTTGGGTGGATTTAATTCTTACTTTTATTGGACCAAGGCACAAAGAGAGAACTCTAGAACAGAAGGAATCCTTAGGTGCTGAAAATCTTCATTACTTTGCTAGCTATACCATTTTTTTAAAAAAAGATTTGTTTATTTTTATTTAGTGTATATGGATGTTTTGACTGTATGTATGTCTGTGCACTACATAAATGCCAGGTTCCTTTGGAGGCCAGAAGAGAGTATCAGATCCCACTGGAACAGGAGTTGCAAATGGTTGTGAGGTACCATGTGGATGCTGGGGATTAGACCCTGGTCATCTGCAGGAGCAGCTAGTAGTCTTAACCTCTGAGTCATCTCTCCAGACCTTTTGTTTTTGAGAATGAGTTTCCTCTATGTAGCCCTGGGTGTCAAGAAATTAGCTATGCAGATCAGGTTTCTATCCAGCCTACAGAGATTTGCTAAGTGCAGGTGGTAAAGGCCTGCACCACCATGATCAGATCATTTTGACATTTTAGTGGGTTAGAAAAAAAACAAAACACAAAACAAAATAACCACCAAAATATGCATACAAAGAAGTTTCTCTTAGTAGTGGTAGCAAAAAAAAAAAAAGTCTGTTAATTCTGCTGATTTATATGAGAACAGTCTAGCCCTTCTATTCTTTTATGCTTTCTCTGATAAGAGATAGGGCCTCGCTATGTAGCCTGGACTGGCCTGGACCCTGTGGTCCTTCTCCTTACTGCACTTCTATATCTAACCAGCCCTCTGTGACATGCCCCACCGTTCTACTCACACAGTGGCTAGCTCACTCAAGGCCTCCTGATACCGCAAATACTCACTCTGGCCAAAGACCTTAGGAAAGAGAAAGGAAAAATTAGTCTCTTTGTCTGGAGCATTCCATCCTTTAGTTCTTTGAAGGAAAAACTGTCCAACTTACCCCTGTCCCATAACGGGCTGTCTCATATCCATCCAGGAGGGTATCAATAAGGGCCTTGCGGACACCCTTGAAAGGAGTGCTAGTGTTTCGCAGATCTAGCAAGTAGGAGCGGAAATTCTTACCCATTAAAGAACAGGGGTGCCGGCCTTCAGCATGAAACGGGATCTCTGAGAAGACAACAGCATTAGGATACCTCTTCTCCCTGTCTTTTTTTCTAGTTAATTTTCCAAACTTAGGAATAACTTTTATTAAGTCTGGTATAAAGGCGCACACCTTTAATCCTAGCACTCTGGAGGCAGAGGCAGACAGATCTGAGTTCAAAGCCTGCTTGGTTCAAGTTCCAGGACACTCAGAACTATAAAGAAATCCTGTCTCAAAAAAAACCAAAAAACAGCTGGACGGTGGTGGTGCACGCCTTTAATCCCAGCACTTGGGAGGCAGAGGCAGGCGGATCTCTGTGAGTTTGAGGCCAGCCTGGTCTACAGAGTGAGTTCCAGGACAGGCTCCAAAGCCACACAGAGAAACCCTGCCTCTAAAAACAACAACAACAACAACAACAACCCCCTAACTGAGCTAAAAACCAAAAAAAAGTTTCTAATGGAATTAAGATCTGAGGAATACAGCTATGTTCAAGTGGTCATTTGGGTGGTGGCCACACAATTCTAAGCTCTATGTATTAATATCCTTTTATACTGTTCTACTTGGCCATCTGGCTTTATGATATAAGATATAAACTTTAAGATAAGAACATGCAAGTAGTCACATAATGTGAAAAAAACCCATTAACCATCTCTCGTGGACTTAGTGAAAAAGCAGATGCTATCATTCTTTTGTGAGAAAACAATTATCATCACTCAATTCACGAAACTCGAGGTCTCAGTAAAAAAATTTAAAAGCATAAGTGCTAGGTGTAGTATATTGGCACACACTGATAACCTCAGCATTTGGGAGGCTAAGGCAGGAGGATGCTGAGTTCAAGGCCAACCTGAGCTACAACCTGTCTCAAACAAACCTCAAACTTACAACCATACACCGTGGGTCAGAGATGATAGTTCAGCAGTTAACAGCCTGACTATGAGTGTAGTAGACCTGGGTTTAGAGGCTTACAACCATCTGTAATTCTAGTTTCAGGAGATCTGATACCCTCTTTTGTACCCCCTGCGCACACATAGTACATATAAACTCATGCAGGCACATAATACACACAGCATAAAAATAATAATCAAGGGCAGAGTGTAGTGTGTATGCCTTTTTCCAGTCCTGGGGAGACAGAGGTAGGGGGGAGTTCTGTGAGTTGGAGGCCTGCCAGGGCTAATATTGAGATCCTGTCTTAAAAATCCAAACAAACCAACAGTTCCCCCAAACAAACAAAAACTAAAACAAAAGAAAGAAACCATAAACTTATCTGGGGACGTAGTTCAGTTGTTTGCTTAGTTAGTTTAGTTGTTTGCTTAGTTAGCGTACCAGAAGCTCTGGGTTTGGTACTTAGCACCAAATAAACTGGTGTGGTAGCAAAATGCCTACAATCTAGCACTGGAAGTAGAAGCAGGAGGCTCAGAAGTTCAAGGTCATCCTTGGAAACACAGTAAGTTTGCAACTATCGCCAACTTAAAAAATTAACCAAAAACCCAAACCAAAATAAGTCAGACTCTTGGGAGAAGAAATTATTTACCACTGGGTGGTGGTGGCATGCCCCTTTCATGCCAGCATCTGGGAGACAGAGGCAGGTGGATCTCTGAGTTTTAGGCCAGCCTAGTCTACAGAATGAGTTCCAGGTCAGCCAGGGCCACTACGAGAAACCCTATCTCCAAAATCCAATAATTAACTATCCAAGGTGATTTATCTCTTTTGAAACAGTATCTCTCTTTGTAGCTATCCCTGGATGTCCTGGAACTCTGTTGTAGACCAGGCTAGTCTTTGACTCACAGAGCTCTGCTTGGCTCTGTCTCCTGAGTTATGAGATTAAAGGTGTGCACCACCACTCCTGGATACATAAGCTGATTTCTTTTATCAAGTACTATCAAAACTCTAGCAAATTCCTTCTAGCTAAAATGTGCAAAAGGACACATCTTAACAACATGGCTCATTACTCTGCTTCCTAGGTTTAGATTCTAGAGTATGCCTTGTCAGCTAACTTACCAGAGGCACGGATGGCATCTAGAGCTTTCATCCTGTACAGATAGTTGTAGCAACCTGCTGAAAAAAAAAAAAAAAAAAAAGACCAGTCTCAGCTATTACTCTCAAAACACCCCAGATTATAGTAAATTAGCAAACTGCCTCCTTGTATCTGGCACATATTCGATAAATGAGGTGCTGAGGGCTCTAACAGTAGAGGGTCTAAAGCTGTGGATCCACTAGGAGCTTGTCACGTACTTTGATTCCCCTGGGATTCCAGCTGCAGTAGTCTTGTATCATCATCTGCAAGGAGCTGGGGTTCATACTTAATGTCCTGAACCCTGGATAGTCGAATATCGATCTCCTCTTTTAAGTCCTGTGCATTCAAGGGAAACAAGACAGCATCATTACCTTGTATTCTGCTCCTTAACAATGTGTAACAGGTCCAGAGCATGTAAACTACAATGAAACAAAGAAATCTAATAGGTTTGGGTTCTCTAACATACATCTCCAAGCAAATCTCAATCTCTTCATTTTTGTGATATGGTCTATTTATCTTGGTTGCCCTGAAGCCCATTATGTAGACCAGGTTGACCTCAAATTCACAAAGAATCATCTGCCTCTGGAGTTCTGGGATTAAAGGAACGTGCCACTTCACCTGGCTCTCCTCTTTTGAAGACTTGTGTGTTTGTGTGTGAGTGGTACATGCACCTGAATGGCTATGCATGCATCGTGTCCTCCTCTATCACTCTCCCCAGCCCAAGGGCTTGGGTTTTCTCATGGAGGTGGCCTCGAGCCCCAGCAATCCTTTAGTCTCTGTCACCTTCAGGGCTGGGGTTACAAGGGTACATGGACCCCTGGTTTCTAACATATGTGTTGGGCCAAAACTCTAGCAAGAGGTCTTAACCAGTGAATACCTCATCGGCCCCTAAGCCAGACCTTTTTTAACTTGTCAGAATTTCTTTAGGCTGAATACCAACATGATTTCTGATTTTAAGTCAGACTAAGAAGAATCTTGTTAAGAACTTTATCCCACATGGTGTGCCAGAAAAACTTTTGAGAGCTAAAGCAGGAGGGCTGCGCCAAGTTCAAGGTCATCGTGACCTAGGGCCAGTTCCAATCCAGGCTACAGCATAAGACCTGGTCATGAAAAAGTAAAAAAAAGTACTAAAAATTACTTAATGTGGCAGTCCTCACACATTCAGAAGTAACCACCATTATCAGTTTTGAACCCATCTAACCTTAGGGGATGCCAGACTCCAAAGAAATAAATTTGTTCTATTCTAGGACAGAATCTTGGGCCGAGGATTAGAAAGTACATTCTTTTTTTTTTTTTGAGACAGGGTTTCTCTGTAACTTTGGAGCCTGTCCTGGAACTAGCTCTTGTAGACCAGGCTGGCCTCGAACTCACAGAGATACACCTGCCTCTGACTCCTGAGTGCTGGGATTAAAGGCGTGTGCCACTGCCGCCCTGCATATATGTACATTGTTATCATAACATGCCCAACTATTTCCCCAAGCGATTTTATTAATCTATGCTTTCAATACCAGTAGATAAGAATTTAGATTTTCGGATGGGTGGTGGTGGCGCATGCCTTTAATCCCAGCACTCGGGAGGCAGAGGCAGGCAGATCTTTGTGAGTTCGAGGCCAGCCTGGTCTACAAGAGCTAGTTCCAGGGGCTGGAGGGATGGCTCAGAGGTTAAGAGAACTGACTGATGTTCCAGAGGTCCTGAGTTCAATTCCCAGCAACCATATGATGACACACACCCATCTATAATGAGATCTGGTGCCCAGAACACTATATACATAATACATAAATTGAAAAAAAAAAAGAGCTAGTTCTAGGACAGGCACCAAAAACTACAGAGAAACCCTGTCTTGAAAAACCAAAAACAAAAAAAAAATTAGATTTTCTTTTTCATTCTCTCTCTATATATGTACGTATACATATATGCATAAGTTAAAGGAATTTTGGCATCACATAGTCTAGAGATTACTAAATAGCTAAGTTTTAACTGGTCATCATGTACTAGAAACCAACCCCTATGCTCTTTCATATGGACAAGTGGAAAGAGTATTGTTGACATTCCAGTCCACTGCATCTTCCTTCAGACTTTCCACTGTGCCAGAATAAGCACATGGGAAACAATATCGTTAAGGAATGAACACACTCTAGGAATAAAGGAATCATGTGTTTGCATTAGTTCTACTATTACCTATTTTTTTTTTACTAAATAAAAATTTATTGACTACCTTCTATGTATAGAACCTAGTGTGATTGAGATACACCTCTAATGTGTCACAAATCTTGAGATTTGTATCAACAAAGAAAGCACGTTTTAACCAACATAAAAGGCAAACTGTTCTAAGAAATTCAAAGTACCATAGGAATACAAAGAAGCTTGCATTAAAATATGTAATGTGTTGGTTGTGGTGTTTCAAGCCTTTTAAACTTGGGGAGGTAGAGGTAGGTGGATCTCTTCCAAGTTCAAGGGTGGTCTGGTCTATACAAAGCAAGTTCCAGGATAGCCAGGGCTGTTACACAGAGAAACCCTGGCTCAGAAAAACAAAAACAAAATAAAAAATATGTATTATGCATTCTTCTCTTGAGTAAATAACTTTTAAACTGAGATCTAAACTAAGGAGTTGGGTAGTGCCATGCATGCCTGTAATTCCAGCACTCAGGACTTCCAGGCAACTTTGACTACAGAGTGAGTTCTGGAGGTCAGCCTGGCCTACAAGAGACCCTAGTCTCAAAATAACCACAAAGGAATGAATGGGCAGCCAAGTGAAGACAATTTCAGGTCAGTGACAGTGTGTGCAAAGTTATGAAATTCAGTAAGTAGAGCTTGATGCTGGTAATGGGGAGAATCAGAAAAGGAAGTTGGTAAAGTCAGTTGTCTTTTGCTAAAAAGTGAACGACTGAAAAGTATGAGGATGGCAATGGGATACCAGGGATTCTGGTTTAGAACTGGGGATGTTGTCTCAGTTGGTAGAGGGCGCTTGTCAATCATGTGCCAGGTCCTCGGCTCAACCTCCAGCACCACCTAAACCAGCAGTGGTGGTGGCCACTTATATAGTATCTGCACTTGGTGGCTGGAAGCAGGAGGATCAGGAGTTCAATGTCATGTTTACTTAAATAACCAGCTCTAGACCAATATACAGGAGATCCACCAACCACCAATAAAAAGACTTCAAAGGAGATGGGGGGTTATTAATGTTTTCCCTCTTCCTTTTTCTAGTGTCAGGGATGAAACCCAGAGACTTATGTGTTCTAGGCAAGCACAATGGGCATCTTTAAAATTCTGCAAAGGCAACAACTATTCTACAGACGAAGTGAACTGTAACCATTCTCAACATTACGCTAAAATAAAACAACACAAAACACTTGGTAATTTAAGATGGGCATGACATACATTTTACAGTTGAATTGCCTTCGTTCTTAAACATGTGCAGCAGCAGTGAGCAAGTGAGCCAAGCCCGCAGGAAGTTTTGCTTAGTTTGTGAAGGGGAAAATGAATTGGACATAAAAATACATGAATTAAGTCATCTTTTAAAGTCAGAGCAAGTCTCCTTGTGCCTAAATAGCAAAAGAATCAGGTTTACCTTGTGCCCTATGGACCTACCTTGGGAGCATTGTGTCCCACAGGGACATGAGGTCCCCTTCTAGATTTCATTGCAAAGCGCATGATTTGTCTCTTCACAAAAATAAACAGCAATACAAAAACCTGCCCAAAAAGATTAGAATCATCTTTAATAATAACAATAATTAAGTGAAAAAACATTCTAAATGCCTGGGCTCAGGTTCTCCGAGCAGAATGCTGTGGGATAAAACTTAGGGCAAAGCCAGGTCGCTGAGGATAGGGTGGGTCTTGGGCTAAAAGCAGGGAGGCGTGATATCTGGCCCTAGAATTTAAGAGGGAGGGTTTTCAGTCAGGGGCGGGCAGTCTAAGGATACCAGACAAAAGCCTAGATACAAAGCAAGTGGCTGAGGAATGGAACCAGGGAACAGCTCACGAGGGTCTCGGCTGGGACAGACGCCACAGCAGGAATGGAGTGGGGATCTCCTCACCAGGCTCCCGTATGCCATCACAAGCACAACATTCACTCCGGACAGCCAGTTACTGCTAGACGCCATCGTCTCTCTCCGAGAAGACCTGCTAGGATATTCCCGCCGCGCTTGCGCGTTAGCCCAGCCTCAGCCTCAGCCAGGGCGCCTATGATCCTTGGAGTTCCCGGCCATTTCCATTTGGTTTTGGGGACAAATCAAACCAGAAACGGTTAGAAAACATGGTGGATGGGGGGCGCTAGTTAAGCACAGCGCCTTTCCTCTCCACCCCCGTCACGTGACCCCCGTCCGCAAGGAAACCTGGGAGTGCCGGGTGGAGAGACGCAGAATTACGCCAGTAAGAGGAAGCCGAGGCCGTTCGGGAGTCACGTGATGCAGGAAGAGCCGTACGGGGCGGGGGCAGGCCGGGCGCGCGGAACTCCAGAGCTGTGTTTCGTGGCGTGGCGGCGCGCGCACGCTGACGTGCACGGTCCTTTCGCGTCACGTGCTGAGGGGACGCAGGAAAGCAAGTGGGAGGGGGAAGGCGCGAGAACGAGCGCGAGAGGGAAAAGGAGGGAGGGGGTGGGGAGGAGGGAATCTTCGATCACGTGACAGGGGCGGCGCGGCCCGGGGTGTCAGTGTGGAGGAGACTGAGGTAAAGTTGGGAGCGCAGCGGCGTTGGCGGCGGCGGCGGCGGCAGCGGCAACGCGGCGGGGCCGGGTATTGTCCGCGGCCCCTTTAAATCCGCGATCCCCTTCTCCCCTCCCTCCCTCTGCCCTGTCCCCTCCGTACCCCCTCCCGCGGTAGGCCCCCCCACGCCGTGTGTCTCCCCGCTGTACACCCTTCTAGTTTTGCGAACCCGGGCGTCCAGCCTCCCCCCACCCCCCGTGTTGGCCGCCGGAGGTTTTGTTTATAGTTGGGTTCGCGGCCTACTGGGCCGCGCCAGAGCCGGGGCCTCGATTTGGGAGCGTGGCCGGGGCGGGGCTTGGGGCAGCCGGAGGGGGGGGCATGCGGCTAGAGCCTGAAGCGGGAGAGCGAGAAAGAGCGCGGGCGAGCGAGGCCCGGGCCCAGCCTGAGGTAGGGTTCTCTACTAGGGCCAATGTCTGCGGAGAAAGCCTCCTCCCTTCCCAGCCCTCTACGGGATCCGGCCTGGTCTGGGGGCGCGGAGGGGGGGGCGATGGGGTGGAGCTGCCCTAAACTCCCCAATGTGGCCCTCAGTTTGGAGTGCGGAGGATTAATTTGTTCCGGGTGGGAGGTAGAGAGGCGAATGGCCCCATGGGCTCTTGATGTGGCGCGGAGGGGGGTGAGGTTCCCATCCTCCGCGCGTGGGCTTCTGTCCTGTTCGTTTCCAGCCTCTTTGTCAGCTCCTCCTCTTCCCCTGCCTTCTTTCTTACCGACCCTCATCATGGAATATATGTTTTGCGGCTGTCTTTAGCTCCCTGTTGTCTTTAGTGTAGTTTTGGGTACCCAAGCCATTATATTATTTGGGAAGCTGGACATGGAGGCCCCCATGGGTTTTATTCCGCCCGAGGGCCGTCACTAAATCACTGGGCATTTGTTCATCCTTCTCATAATGGGAATGGAATTCCAGATTTCTTGAGACCCTTCACCTGGTGGACAGCCCCTAAATTGCTGTGCAAAGTGATGTCACAAACAAGAGACTGCTTTTCCACGATTCTTAAAATTTAGCCACCTCTGGTGTAGGTTGTTGTGGAAAGAAAGGCACCACAGTAAAAGGCGATTTTGTTGTTAACGATTTTTGTCTTTTTGCCTTTGACTCGCTGTGATTATTAATTGGAGAAATCCCTTTTTGTCTCCACCTCCCATATTCTGGGTTGGGGATATCTGATGTGATTGCTGGGAGGGGATGTGGGTCAGTTTGACAACCAGCATTACTAGAGATTAAAACATTTTGGATGTGTATCTGTTGACAAAACTGTGTTGTGGTCCTACACCGTTGTTTTTAATTATTAGATTACCCAAATGATTGTTTCTGTTGTGAATGGGAGACACCGCTGTCGTGTAAAATAGTGACGAAGGGCGAAATGTACTGCTCCCCGCCCCCAAGTGTTTCTAACTCCCGAAGGCTCCTTATTAGAGTGAAGGTGGTTGGGGAATGGGACACAAGTCTTTGCAACTAAGCATCTAGGGATTAGTTGCTCTGTTAGAGGTGGTAAGCCTAACCCATCCCAGTCCAACTTTAGAATGTCTGAATTGTTTCTCAAATTAGATTGTAAGCTCCCTGAGAGCAGCAACTAAGTCACAATGCTTTTGTATTTCTTGAAGTATTGGACGCATAGTAGATACTCAATAAATACTTATTGTTTATTTTTTTTTTCAGTAAAATTTCTCTGGCTATTTTTTCAAGTAGCTGGCTTTCAAAATGTAGTCAAGGGCACTTCTTTGTTGAACCTTGTATTTGTTCCTGTAGTGTTCTCTTGGTTTCCAATATTTCTTTCTCATCCTATTTCCCTTAAGTACTTATTTTTTTTAGACGTTAACAAACATGGTCACTCACTCCCACTGTATAACTCTGGGTATTTGTCTTTGTTTGCTATTAAAAAGCTATTAATTCTGTGCCCTTAAGTGGTCGGCCCAGATTATTTACTTTTGACCTGTTGCTCATTGTTACTAATAAGGAAGAAAAATATTCTTAGTTTCACATTTCGGTGTATTACCAAAGAGGGAAATAAAAATTAAAAACAAGAATGATAAGGATTTTTTTCCTGATTAGTTATGTATTTTTTAGTATGACTTTGTGATATATTTGCATCTAGCTTGTAATGTGCAGTGGTTTATACAGCTAGTCTTACAGCTTCTATTTATGGTGTAATTCTCAAAAATTGATATTATACATGGAGTAGAAATTATTCAGCATTTTTAAGCTACAGGAGTAGGTTGGGGTTATCTTACAGCCAATTTTAAAATATAATAATTAAAAAGCCCTATGTTGATGATAAGGAATGTAGTAGAAGTCTTTGTTCTTGATCACATAAAAAACAAAGACCTGTGCAACCTATTGACACTACTTGGTGAAGGATTTATTCTCAGGAAAGTCCTCTTTTTCTGTGTCATCCAAGAAATAGGTGAAGTTCATGTTCCTAATAGCTAGTCTTTGCATATTTCTTTAGAACTTTCTTTACTTCAAAATCTAGTGTCATCTAGGCAGCCTGGAATTACCCTGTATAGTGTTTTTGCTAGTGAAAAAAATGTAGAGCAGGAAAGTATAAATTTGTCTTCTTTCGAAAGGAATAAAACAATGAAAAGTAACCTGATTTTGAGCCCTCTATCATGGTGATGAATGTTTTCTTTGTTTACTCAAAGCAGCCGCTGAGATTACATTATAAAACTATACGAATAAAGGGAACTTGAATTTAATAGAACACTTAATAGAAACAACAGAAACTTATGTCTAGTTTTGGGAAGGTTCTTGTGTTCTATGTTTCTTTAAAGAGTGAGATCATTCTGCAGATAGTAACTCAAACTTAAAGTCATTTCCTAGAAGCCCTTCCAAATAAAACTTGGTGATAGGTGCATTTGATTGGGGGCAGATTTGGGATTCCCTTTGTATTAAGGTGAGTGGTGGAGAGTAATTGCCATTCTGTTTACTTGAAAGTGTACAGGAGACCAGCTGAAGCAGCTGCAAAGGCATGTGTTGGAATTAACTAGAAAATGGATTCTGGGTAGTCAATAGGACTAACACATGCCCTAGTAGAGTCATGAAGAGCTGAAACTTGAAAGAAAAGGCTAGTTATGAATTTGACTTTTCCCAAGTAGTAGAAGTCACACACAACAGCTGTAGGGCAGGTAAGGCTATGGTTTTTAATGTATGCTGGGTATATTGTTTTTCTCCTAGCTCCCTGTTAATGGTTATAAACCTAGGTCCTTAACTGAGTCATGCCCACAGCTCCTAAAATATTTTAAATTGTAATTACTTTGACTTATAGACTAACCTAGAAGGCTTCCCCTTCTTTCCTCCCTCCCTCCCTTTTCTTCCTTCCTTCCCTAGCCCCGTTTCTCCCGTCTTCCCTCCCTCCCTTCTTTCATGTCTGTCTTTTGTGACAGGATCTTACTGTGTTGCCCAGGCTGGCCTCAAATTTGCAATCCTCTCTGGTCAGCTTTCCAAGTGCTGGGATTATAGGTATGTACTGTGCCCAACTCCTGGAAGGCATTTATTTTCTAGGGTTCGTTAATTATCTTTTTTGTCAAAGACAGTTCCGTTACTTTCATATGTATGGAAAGCTTTTTAATATGTTTTTGCTAATTTGCAAGATAACAGTAACCAAATTATTATGTTCTTAATATCTTTTTAAAAATAGTAACACAGGCCAGCACTTGGGAGGCAGAGACAGGAGGATTGCCTTGAGTTTGAGGCCAGCCAAGGCTACATAGCAAGACTGTCTTCGAACAAACATTACACATGCTTTATATACATTTTTTGATTCAGGATTTGTTGATCTAACCTCAGACCTTATGTATGCAAAGCATATATATGTTTTATCACTGAGACACACAAAAATGGATTAACAGCCATATTTAAACAGCAACATAAAATGTCTCAGTGGTACACACCTGTAGTTACAGCACTTGGGAAGTAGAGGAAAGATTAGGTTTACAAGGTCAGCATTGCTACATTGTGTTTGAGACCAGATCAAACTAAAACTGAAAATTTATCTCAAGAAGGGGAATCTTGAGTTGAGAATGTAGCTGAGTGATAGAGAGCTTGCCTAGTATATAAAAAGGCCTGATTTTGATTCCCCAGCACCAGTAGAACTGAAAGAGTGGGTTAAAAAAAAGTGAATTTCCTTGGTTTGTTCCTTTGAGAAAAGTAAAGTGATTGGTGGTACAGTTCTGATAAAATATAATTAAAAACATTTTACCTACATTTAACCATCTCTTTTTTTCTTCTTCAGTATTCTTCCTTGTAAATACTGTTATTTGTATATACTGTAAATGATGACGTCGGTGGGCACTAACCGAGCCCGGGGAAACTGGGAACAACCTCAAAACCAAAACCAGACACAGCACAAGCAGCGGCCACAGGTAATGAACCCAAGGATGTGAATCCCTGAATACTAGCTACCTGATAGTGGTTTCCATGAAATGTAGCATCATTCTGTACTTTGGACTGGTTATTTAGGTTCCTTAGTCTTGTTATCTGTTCCTTGGCTCTTAGTTTCAGGCCTGATGACTGTCAGTGACATACTATGATATAACACATTTACTTTTTCGTTGCTTAGGCTTAGGGTTTCATTTTGAGTACTGTCTAACAGTGTTTTTCATTTGGTATCTGAGCTAGTTAAGTAGTGTATTACTTATTTTTTGGTCCTACATTGTGATTTCTAAAGTATTTATCATGATATCATGATTTTTTTTGTGGTTTTCTCTCTCTCTTTTTTTTTTTTTTGAGACAGGGTTTCTCTGTGCAACAGCCCTACCTGTCTTGGAATTAGTTCTTGTAGACCAGGCTGGCCTCGAACTCACAGAGATCCGCCTGCCTCTGCCTCCCGAGTGCTGGGATTAAAGGCATGTGCCACCACCTCCTGGCCAATACCTTTTTCCTTAAAGATTTTGACTTAATGCTCTTATTTTCTCCAAAGGTCTTGAGATCCTACCTGAGTTTTCCTTTACATGAGAAGCTAGGACTTTCACTATAACCTTCTAAATTAACAAATGAGACACCATAGAGCAGTGTTTTTGTTTTTTTTTTTTTTAAAGTAATTTATTTGCTTTTATTTCATTTGCATTGGTATTTTGCCTGCATGTGTGTCTGGGTGAGGGTGTCAGATCTTGGAATTAGAGACAGTTGTGAGCTGCCATGTTGTGGGTACTTCTAACCATAAAAATATTTTCATTGCTATTTCATAACTAATTTTGCTGCTGTTACAAATTATAATGTAAATATCTGATATGCAAGATATCTGGTATTCAACCACTGTGAAAGGGTTGAATACCCCATATGTTCCTTGACTTTCTTTTTCCCCTTTCCCTTTTCTGTTTCTTGGCTTTCTTCCAGTCTTGCTATGTAGCCTTGACTGTCTTGGGACTCACTATGTATTCCAGGGACCTCAAACTTGGAATCTCTTGTGTCTCAGCTTAGACATGTGCCGTCATCACGATCTGCTCCCTCTTTTCTCTAAATAAACAAATAAACTTTTATTTTTTTTTCTCTTTTTGTTTTTCAGAGACGGGGTTTCTCTGTGTTGCCCTGGATGGCCTTGAACTGACGGAGGCAGGCAGATCTCTGAGTTTGAGGCCCTCCTAGTCTACAAGAGTTTTAGGACTGCTAGGACTGTTACACAGAGAAGCCCTACTTTCAAAAAACAACGAAAAAGCTGGGCGGTTGTGGTACACACCTTTAATCCCAGCACTTGGGAGGCAAGGCAGGTGGATCTTAATGAGTTTGGGGCCAGCCTGGCCTACCAAGCGAATTCTAGGACAGCTAGGGCTGTTACACAGAGAAACCCTGTGAAAAACCAAAAAATAAGAAATAAAAACTAGAGTAGAAAACAGAAACCCAAATACTTTAATGTGAATTAATGTCCAAATATTTCAAAGTGGTAATGTAATTTCAAGATGAAATCTCCTCACACTATGAAACATTGTAAAAGTTCATTGCTCTCTGGAGTTATAAAATAGTACTTGACTCTGTATTTGCCATTCTTTTTAAGTATCTTAAACATTATTTATTTATTTTGGTTTTTTTAGGTAGGGTTTCTCTATCCCTGGCTGTCCTGGAACACATTCTGTAGAGTAGGCTGGCCATAGTCTCAAATCAATCTATTTCTGCCTCCGAGTGCTGGGATTAAAGGTGTGCACCATCACTGATCTTTGTTTAGTTTTTTGTTTTTGGAGATAGGGTTTCTCATTTGTAGACTAGGCTGGTCTTGAACTCATAGAGGTCTGCCTGCCTCTTCCTCTCAAGTATTGGAATTAAAGGTGTATGTCACTACTACCCTGCCTTGTTTAATTTTTTATGTATCTTTTTGTGGTGCTGAGAATTGATCCTGCAGCTTTGAGTAGTCTGGGTGAAGACATTCATTCATTGGGCTGTCTCCCCAGCCTTGTTGGTTTTTTTGTTTTTTCGAGACAGGGTTTCTCTGTAGCTTTGGAGCCTGTCCTGGAACTAGCTCTTGGAGACCAGGCTGGCCTCGAACTCACAGAGATCCGCCTGCCTCTGTCTCCCGAGTGCTGGGATTAAAGGCGTGCGCCACCACCTGGCCCCAGCCTTGTTTTTATTTAATGTTTTTGAAATTTTGAGACAGGCTCTCATAAAGTTGTCTAGACTGGCCTTGAACTCATTCTGTAGTCCAGGTCAGCCCTGAGCTCTTGTTTTATTGCCTTCACCTCTCAAGTAACTGAGATTACAGACTTAAATCAACAGACCACCTTTTTTTGCAGGGGAACTTACATTGCTGAGGATTGAACCCGGAGCTACCAATTGTACCTAGCTACTTGCTAGGCAAGCGCTTTATTGCTGAGCTACATCAACAGTTTACTGCCTTTTGGGGTGGGTGGGTGGGGATTGAGACAGGGTTTCTCAGTGTTAACAGTTCTAGCTGTCCTAGAATTCAATCTGTAGACCAGGCTGGCCTCCAACTCACAGAGATCCTCTGCCTCTGGGATTAAAAACGTGCTACCACTGCCCGGCTCTTTTATTTCCTTTTTTTTTAATTATAAGAAAAAAACTAGGGTGGTAGAGAGTAAAAATTTACTACTTCGGTCTCTCTTAGTTAATTTTTTATCTCTTAAAGTTTCTCTATCCTATCTCAATTCCTAGGCTACTGCAGAGCAAATTCGGCTTGCACAGATGATTTCGGACCATAATGATGCTGACTTTGAGGAGAAGGTGAAACAAGTGAGTATCCCAATAGTTTTCTTTAAGTTAAGAAAATATCAGAATGAAAGTAGTATTAAATGTCATTGATGCTTACATTGAATAATTGTATATACACTGAATATAATTATCCTGGGTAGGGAGATGGCTCAGTGGGGAAAGTGCTTGAGAACCTGACTTTGAATCCCATAAAACCTGGTAAACCATTTATAGGAGCACATATCTGTAATCCCAGTGCTTTACTTTGAGATGGGAAGTGGAGACAGGAAAATCTGAGCTTTTGTATACAGTGGTGAACAACCAAAGACAGACTGTCTGAAGATGGAAATGCAGAACTGACATTAAGGCTGCCCTCTAACCAACACATATGGACTGTGATGAACACATTCCTGCTACATACATAGAAATTTAAGTACACATATACACACACAGGGAAAAATCATTACATTCAGTGTTAGCTTAGACGATTAAATAATTGTTTTCATTGCTTATATACTGCATTCCTTTGAATAATTAACCTTGTCCAAAATGTTTTATCTTAAAAGTTTTATTCTGTGTGTGTTCTGATACAGAATTTTGTGAATACTAAGTTGGATCTATGAAGTGTGGAAAATGATATATAGAACAGAAGCCTGTGTGTTTCAGCTTGATTCTCCCTTTGATGTTTAATTACTTTGAATATTTTTGACCTCATCCCTAAGCCACAAGTGTTAAATTTTTGCTTTTCATAACATTTGGATATGTTTGTAGGTTTCATGTTATGGTACTCATTGTGGAAGCAATATGATAATTTGTGGGGGTTGGTTTTCTCTTCCTATCTGTAGGTCTGACTTAGTGGCAAGTACCCTTACTTGCTTAGCCATCTCTTGGACCTTAAGAGTTTTTCTTTTGAAACTACAATTATGTTTTACATATGTTGCTTTTTAATCTTGTTTCTTTAAATTGTAGCTGGTGTCTCCTCCCTTCATCTAGTTTCTTTTATGGAGTATAACTTGCTTATGGTTACTGATTTTTCTCTTTCAGTTGATTGATATCACAGGCAAAAACCAGGATGAATGTGTGATTGCTTTACATGACTGCAATGGAGATGTCAACAGAGCCATCAATGTTCTTCTGGAAGGAAATCCAGATACGGTAGAGTGCTAATAAAGTGTTTATAGAATGTGGGGTCCTGGGTTGGGAAGGTAGTAATAATTCTAAAAACATCTAGTGGGCAGATGATCTTAAAAGCAACATATCCTTTCTCTAAATAGAATAAGAAACTTCCATGGAAATTGTGGTAGATTACAAATATTATCCTTTATATATATGTATCCTCTTCATGAGAATCAGGAGAAAGCAAGTGAAGTCTGGAATAAGTTGTTCATTCCACAAGACTGATTTCAAGGCTTATAAGGCTTGGGTTACTTTGAATTAGATGTATTACTTACAGTCTTGATTACTAATCATGGAAGATTTCTGTTGATTTTAGTTGCTGATAGAGTCACAAATAGCTAGATTCTAAATAGAGGACTTTCTTCTAATATTTATTAGCTTTATATCAACATGCTCTATTTTTAAAAAATATTTTTTATGGTTTATTTAACTTTTATTTTATGTGCATTGGTGTGAAGTGTCAGATCCCCTGGAACTGATCTTCAGACAGTTGTGAGCTGCCATGTGGGTGCTGGGAATTGAACCCAGGTCCCCTGGAAGAGCAGTCAGTGCTCTTAATCACTGAGCCATCTCTCTAGCCCTCAACGTGCTCTTTTAATGCTTAAATAGTTTTTTTCCTGTTAGTTAGAAACAAGCTATATAGCCTGTTGACATTCCTGGATCTGATAGAGAGTATCTTGGAGCATTGCTTGTGTTGGAATTTAGACAAACTGCTCTCATATCTCCTTACCACCTAATAAGACTTTTTCTTTTTGGGTTTGTCATGTTTCTAACAACAGAACACTTATCTTACTACATTTGTGATATTGCTATAACACTAGAGAACTTTTACGTGAGAAGATCATTTTGAAACGTTTTCACTATACTGGTAAAAACATTGAGGATTTTTGATTGGGATAGATTTCATCCTTTAATATACCAATTAAAGATGTTCATTTGTTTTTCTGAAATAGGGTTTCTCTGTGTATTCCTGGCTGTCCTGGAACTCATTCTGTAGACCAGGCTGGCCTTGAACTCAGAGATCCACCTGCCTCTGCCTCTAGAATGCTGGGATTAAAAGCATTCACCACCACCACCCGACTCAACTGTTTAAAGATATTAACATGTCAGCAAGACACTACAAAATTATTAGTTTCTTAGGATAAAAGGAAATAGTGGGAAATGGGTTTACTTTTATTTTTAATTTTTATTTACTGTCCCACAATTTCATGTACATATAGTATATTTGATCATATTTCCCCCCCATTAGCCTTTCTTATCTTCTTCTGCCTCCTGCCAAACTTCTTTCCAACATGTCTGGCTCCTATTTTACTGCTTATGTGTGTACTTTTAATTAGACTTGGGTGTGTGAAAATGGGTTGGGAGTTGCTTACTTGAGCAAGGGTAATTTTTCAGTGCTTCATCACTGAGTAATATGATTCCCCCTCTTCCAGCAACCATTAACTGCCTGTATCTCCTTAGGCAGGGGTGGGGCCTTTTGAGCCCTTCTCCCATCCATGATGGAATGTTGATGGACCTAGTCTTGTGCCAAGTCACCACTGCTGATAGGAGTTAGTGGTGTACTTGCCATGTCATATCCAGAAGATGCTTTTCACAGTACTCCTTCCTATCCTCTCTGGCTTTTACATTCTTTCAGCCATGTTCTGACATGTTCCCTCAGTCTTGGAAGGGGTGCTGTAGATACCCTACTTAGGGCTGAGTATTCAGCATTTACTTATTCTCACCACTGTGATCAATTAATGAGTCTATCAAATGTTGCTCACAACAAAAAGAAAAAAAGAATTTGTTTAGAGCTCGATGTGGTGCATTCTTTAATCCCAGCACTGGGTAGACAGAGGCAGACAGGGATCTATAGGTTCTAGGCCACTTTGGTCTACTTAGTGAGTTCAAAAATAGCTAGGGCTAAATAGATCTAGTCATGAAAAAACAAAAAGTAAATATTTACAACTCAGTTTAATACCCTGTTCATTTAGTTGCTTTCTCCTTCCTTCCTTCCTTCATTCCTTCTTTCCTTCCTTTGTGTGTGTGTATGTAACAGGGTTTTAGCGCGTGCGTGTGTGTGTGGGGGTAATGGTTTTAGCCTTATATCAGTCTTCTGCCGTAGTCTCCTGAGTATTAAGTGTTTTCACTGTGTGGTTCCTATGTGTGGTGGGGCAGGTACAAGTGTGTGAGACTAGAGAGTAACCTCCAGTGTTGTTCCTCAGCCATTTATTTTGTATTATTAAGATTATTAAGATAGGGTTTCTCTGTAGCTTTGGAGTCTGTCCTGGAATTCTGTGTAGACCATGATGTAATTGAACTCATCGAGATCCACCTTTCTCTGCCTCCCAAGCTGTGATTAAGGGCATTCGACACTACCTCCCGGCTATTGTATTTTTTGAGACTAAAAAAAAAAAGATCTGGAATTCAATTAGACAAGCACCAGGGATCTTCCTGTCTCCACCTCGCCGGTACTAGGATTACAAGTATATGCTACCATGTTGGACTTTTAATGTGAATACTGAGGCTCAAACTCAGGTTCTCATACTTGTGTGGCCAAGCACTTTAACCACTTGCTGTAAATGGAGATTGTTTGTTCCCGGCCGCCCAGACCTGAATAATCATACAGAAGCTATATTAATTACAACACTGTTTGACCTATTAGCTCAGGCTTCTTATTTGCTAGCTCTTAAATCTTAAAATAACCCATTTCTATTATTCTCTGTATCGTCATGAGGCTGTGACTTACTTACCAAGTAAGATTCCCATGGCCATCTCCTTTGGCAGCTACATGGCGTCTCCTTGACTACACCTCCTCTATCTTTGTTCGGATTTCCCACTTGGCTTTACTCTGCTAAGCCATTGGCTGGAACAACTTCTTTATTACCAATGGTAATAAAACATATTCACAGCATACAAAGGTGAATCGCACATCAACTTGTTATCTCTCGAGCCCTGTACGTTTACAGGAGTAAATGTAAACCTCAAACTTGATACACTTCTGCTTCAGTTCCCACCGCCACCACTCCCTGGTGCTGGGATTACAAGTGTAGACTACCATGTACCATGTCTGGCTTAAAATATTTATTTTTTGTTTATGGATAGTCTTGTTTTACTATTGTTTTGTGTTTTTAAAAAATTTACTGATTTTTTTTGTTGTGTTATATGTGTAGGGGTATGTGCATATGGAAGTCAAAAGTCTAGCAGTCGGGTTGGTTTTCAGGGCAAGTCCCCTTACCTGGGAGCTTTCTCACTGGTTGTCCTCATGCCTTTTAAAAGATTTTAGATTTTTCTTTATAGAAATTACATTTTGTTTATCTTCTCTCACTTTGTGGCTTTTGTCTAGTGCTGTAAATCTGATCTCTCACTATATCAAAAAGGGAAAACAAGTTATAGAATATAAGCTTAGGGCATATTTAAATCAGCTACAATAATAAATCAAATGGGGAGTCAGTGCTGGTGGCATTGAATATTTTTTGGTGGATGGGATCATAAAAACCAGTGTCTAAAGATGATCAGAATAGTAATTAGTAGTAATTCTTTTTCCTTACAGAACTCAGTCTGGTGCCCACAGCTAATAGACACACAGATTTCTTTTTTCGAGACAGGGTTTCTCTGGATGTTCTGGAACTCACTCTGTAGACCATTCTGGCCTTGAACTCAGATCTTCCTTCACTTGCCTCCTGAGTGCTGGGGTTAAAGGTGTGAGCCACTACTGCCCATCTCAAAATTTCTTAAGCTGTGGATCCTGAGAAAATAATTGTATCAGCTTTCACCTCTAGTGTACTAATTGTAGTCCATATTGATCAGTCACAAGTGTTCTCCCTTTCTTTTAGCATTCTTGGGAGATGGTTGGGAAGAAGAAAGGAGTCTCAGGACAGAAGGATGGTGGACAAACTGAATCAAATGAAGAAGGAAAAGAAAATCGAGACCGGGACAGAGACTATAGTCGGCGACGTGGTGGGCCACCAAGACGGGGGAGAGGTGCCAGCCGTGGACGAGAGTGTATGCATGGGGCTTTATCAAAACCAGCTGTGGGTCAGTAATGTCTAGACTCCAGGGATGTGTCAGGCCCCTGCTAGGCAGGACCCTGGAACTGTTATGTCACCTATTTGCCTTTCTTGCCACCCATCTGTTAAGGTCTTGACATCTTTTGCATGTAGCCTTTCCTGTAACAGTCACTAACACGTCACTAAAAAACCATGTAGTCATTAGTAAAGTTACTTGACTCAGCTCTCTGTGTGTCTCATCACTATTTCTTTAGTAACCTCTATGTTCCATCCTACCAAGTCATGTTCTCTTAGTTTTGTCCCCTTGACACTGTATTCAGTAATACGTATATAACAATATAAAGTATGTATCTTCATTGACCTTGTTCTGGCTGTGTATGTTTTATATTTCAGTTCGGGGCCAGGAAAATGGATTGGATGGCACCAAGAGTGGAGGACCTTCTGGAAGAGGCACAGACAGAGGCAGAAGAGGCCGAGGCCGAGGCAGAGGTGACAGTTTGGTGGGGAGGTGATAAATAGGCATTTACCTTAGTGTGGTTAACAGGCAGATATGTACTAGTGTATATATTTGTGCTGCATAGGATGGGAAAGAAAGTAGCTAGTCTTGCTAATGTCATACACTTGTTTGAAGATTCAGCAGTGTGTGTGAGCATATTGTGTGTGTGTTTGTGGGTGGATGGGGAGCCAGAGGTCAACCTTAGGTGACAATGTTCCCCAAGCACTTTTTATTTTCTAGTTTTTCATTTTTTTTAGTGTTATTTTATTTATTGTTTTTAACTGAGCTATGCATTTTTCTCTACTCCCTTTACTTTCTTCCCTCTCCTCTTACACTCTCCCTCCTGCCCCCTACACTCCCAATTTACTCAGGAGATCTTGTCTTTCAACTTATGTCTTTACTAAGCCTCCTTCCCCACCCCCCAGAAAGATTATATTTGCATGATGATAAACAGTGAGTTCAGGGATTCTAAATTTCTTTTTTCACTCTACTTCCTCCTACCCATTTCTTTGACTCTGTTCAAAGTTTCTGAGAGATGACTAAAGGTTTTTTTTTTTTTTTATTTTGCTTATATATGCTGGGCAAGAACTTTCACCTTGAGTTATAATCACAGTAGAGGGCGTCAGATCTAGATTTAGAATTACAGATTGATAGGAACTACTCTGTAGGTTCTAGAAACCAAACCCAGGTCTTCTATAAGGGCAGGAAGCACTCTTAACCACTGAACAATTTCCATTTAATGTTAAAAGTAGCATTATTTTTTTTTTTCGAGGCAGGATTTCTCTGTGTAGCCTTAAATTTACTTTGTAGATCAAGCTGGTCTTGAACTCAAAGAGATCTGTCTGCCTCTCCCTCCTGAGTGCTGAGATTAAAGGCGTGCACCATCAGTGCCTGGCCTTCAAAGTACCATTGTAACCAATCCATAAATTTTAAATGAATGATCATTTATTTATTTAGGATAGTGTTGAAAAAGTGACTTAAAATGCACATGGTTTTAAGACCTTTTTTCCTTGTGCCAGTGGCTGGGCAATGCTGGTAAATGTTTGTCACTCCATTACTTCCCAGCTCAAGGTCTGTCCCACCATCTTACTCCCATGTTAAGTAATATAAAATCACTTAATTACGTTTTTATTTATTTTGTGTGCATATATGTGTGACACATAGGTGGATGGCAGAGGAACTCTCTTTCCACAATTGGGTCCTGAGGGTTAAACTCAAGTCAGTAGATTTGGCAACAAATATTTCTACTCCATTGAGCCATCTCACTATTCCTGTTTGTTTGTTTTGTTTTATTGGAGATGGGTTCTCTTTAGTTTTGGAACCTGTCCTGGAACTAGCTCTTGTAGACCAGGCTGGCCTCAAACTCACAGAGATCCGCCTGCCTCTGCCTCCCCAGTGCTGGATTAAAGACGTAAGTCACCACCACCCAACCTTTTTCTGGTTTTAAGACTTGTATTTTCTAGTAAGTTTTTACTTACTCTTTGTTTGTTTTTAAAAGAGACTAGGTCTCACCATGCAGCCCCTGGCTATGTAGACCAGGCTGGGGCCTGAAACGCACAGAGATTAACCTGTTTCTGCTTCCTGAGTGTTAGAACTGCAGATGTGTGCCACCATGCCTTGATATGTTCAGACTTGTAATGCCCTTCACTAAGTAATTATTGTAATAGCTTAGGCAAACTTAACAGTTATTCCACTCCAATTATATCAACAAAGTTGATTTGGTTGTTAAAGATGAAACAGATTATTATGAACCATAAACTATTAGATTCTTAACACATTTCATAAATACCACATTAAAGAAATAAGGAGACATAGTACTGGTAAGGAAAGAAAAATTAAAATTCTTAAAAGAAAAAGAAAAGCCCCTCAGCTTTTTATCAGTAAGACAGCCATCAGAAATGCTTCCTGTAAAAATTAAAAAACAAAACAAAACAAAACTGGTGTTGAAGAGTGTTTGCTGTTCTTGCATAGTGTAACATGAAGGCTGCTTTTTTTGTCCTGGCTGCCCAGCCCCGAAATAATCACACAAACTGTATTAATTAAATCACTGCTTGGCCCATTAGCTCTCGCTTCTTATTGGCTAACTCTTAGATCTTAATTTAACCCATTTTTATTAATCTGTATATCACCATGAGGTCGTGGCCTACCAGTAAAGTTTCAGCACATCTTCCTCCGGCCACAGATCCATGGTGTCTCTTGACTGTGCCTTCTTCCTTCCATCATTCCGTTGAGTTTTCCCCGCCTAGCTCTGTTCCTCTATAGCTCTGCTATAGGCCCAGAGCAGTTCCTTTATTCATTAACCAATCAAAGCAACACATAGACAGAAGAACCTCCCACACCAGCAGAGAACTTGGGTTCTGGTCCCAGCATCCACATAGTGCCTCACAGCCATTTGAGATCTGATGATTGCTTTGACCTTCTCAAGCTCTTCTTGCACATGCGTGATGCACATATATACACTTCGGAATGGTGTTCCGTTTACATAGCATGTTCAGTCCTGGCAAGACTGTATAGTGAGACCATGTTTCCAAAGAATAATCAAATAAAAATAAATATTATTTTAAGCAGTCAAAAAAGTCACCCAGATGGTCATTTGGCTTAATGGCAAGGTTGGCCTAGCATGCATTGGGTTTGATACCTTGCACTGAGGTGGGAAAGTGCAGTATTTATCCAAGACAAAAAGTTTGACTAAATTCACATTCATGGATAAGCATGGCAGTCTGCTTATTTTACCAGATTTTCACCAAAACAGCAACAACAACAACAAAACCCTAAATGTTTTGTACAGAACAGCAACAGTGCCAAGGGAGAGGGTAGTCTACGCTTTACTAAGAGGCCTTTCTCTCTGACCAGGTCAGATGGGGTTTCAAAATTGCTTCTCTAAGGTCTTCAATGTTGTTGTCATCCACCTCTGGCCATTTTTTTCTGAATAACATCAATTATGTTATCTGTTAATGAGACATTGTAGGAGAAAATTTGCACAAAAAACTAAGGAACAGACAGAAAACCAAAACGACTTTGGGTTCAAGATTAACTTCAAAACTTGTAAGATGATACACTTTTGTTACATATGTATTTGTTCTGAGTTTGGAAAGCTCTGGTTTTAATTGGCTTCTTTCTCCCTTTTCTGTTTCTCTTCACTTACTGTTCCTTGATTGATCTTAGACAGTCCTACTTTGTATTTTGGGTGAATTTTCTACTTTTTGCAAAGTTTGCAAAGTTATTTGGGAAATTGTTCTCTATGTACACTTCACAACATGTGGCATATATTTATTCTTAGTACTTCATGGATAATGGAGAGTCCACAACTGAGGACTCAAGCATCTAACTTGGCACTATTCCTCATCTCTCCTGTACATTGTCAGTTGCAATTTCATAAACCCAGTTAAAGGAACAGCTCCTATCAGCCAAAAGTGACACAGAATTTTTATTGCTGGACCAATTGAAGAATGTATCTGGCATCTTAGGTTTTTTTTTGATTGTTTGTTTTGAGACAGGGTTTCATTGGCCTGGAGCCAATGAATTTGACTGGTCAGTGAATCCTAGGGATCCATGAGATTGCGGTTCTTATGTGTGGATGTCAAACACTTTGTTAGGTCTCCCTAGCCTAAGACTCAGCAGTCAAAGACTTAAGCATCAAATAACAGCTGTTGATAGTAATAATTGTCCCGAGTTAGATTAACTAGTGTGTTCTGAATGAAAGAAAATTTGGTAGCAACCATTTGCTATTCATAAGTGTCTGGGCTGGTAAGGTGTTCAGTATCAACTTCTAAAATATGCCTATTTTTTTCTGCAGGTAGCTCTGGTAGGAGAGGGGGAAGGTTTTCTGCTCAAGGAATGGGGTAAGTTTCATTGATTTCTAATTTTTCACCCTAAGAATCTTAGCCAAAATGAGATCAGAAAGTTTGTAGACTTGCTTTTTGAAGAGAGCTCTGCTTTCTTACTAACCTAAGCTGGCTTTAAACTCACAGTCCTCTTGCCTCAGCCTCCGAAATGGTGATATTATAGATGTGTACTATGATACCTGGTTGATTTGTAGATGAATAAAAAACGGTAGATTCGTGCTCTTTTCTCAGATACAGGCATTTACCATCTGGATCACTTGTGTATAGCTTATGCTTTGCCATTTTGCATTGGCTGGTAAGAAAAACAAGCATGTGAGATTATAGAATGGGCAGTGAGTAACTCATCTCCCTTAGGAAGGAAATAGTTTTATTCTGATTGTTTTATTTGAGTTAATATTTGTTGAATCTGCTAATGAAATTAGAAATTCAAAAGCTTTCTTTTTTTCCCCCAGAACCTTTAATCCAGCTGATTATGCAGAGCCAGCAAATACTGATGATAACTATGGCAATAGCAGTGGCAATACATGGAACAACACTGGCCACTTTGAACCAGATGATGGAACAAGTGAGTGACTTTTCTGTCTTTGGGATGTTTTTGGCCTGGTGCTGTGGTTTCAAAAATCAGGGTCTGTGCATAATAGGTAAATGCTGTACCATGGAGATGTACTCAGTCCTGGAAATAACTTTGAATCATTTCTGTTATCTTATATTAAGGTTATACTTAGATTTAAAAGCAGAGAGCACCCAGGCAGTGGTGGTACACACCCTTTTAATTCCAGCACTCTAGAGGCAGGAGCAGGTAGATCTCTTGAGTTTAAGGCCAGCGTGGTCCACATAACGAGTACCAGGACAGCCAGGGATGAACAGAGAAACTGTGTTTCAAAAAAAAAAAAAAACCAAAATACAAAAAACTCGAAGTGTAATTTTTAAGACCTGAAATAGAGATGATGATATAGGGATGAAGAGTAATATGAATGTTAATGTGTATATTTTTGGTTAGCCATGGATTTTATGAAGTAGCCGGCATGGTGTTGTGCTTCCTCTTCCCCCTTATTATTGTTTTGTTTTTAACATACTTGCAAGCTGGCTTGGAACTCAATTTTTTGTTTTCGCTTCCTAAGTGCTGGAGTGATAGAGGTGTGTCAATACACCTGACATGAAATCAGTCCTCGCTTAAGAAAATTTTGTGCATTTTGTTATTGACAAGACTAGATCTCATGGGGCTGGAGAGATGGCTCAGTGGTTAAGAGCATTGCCTGCTCTTCCAAAGGTCCTGAGTTCAATTCCTAGCAACCACATGGTGGCTCACAACCATCTGGGGTCTGGTGCCCTCCTCTGGCCTGCAGGCATACACACAGATGGAATATTGTATACATAATAAATAAATAAATTATTAAAAAAAAGACTAGATCTCCTGCTATAAACTATGTAACTGAGGATGGCTTTGAATGAACTCCTTGTCTTCCTGCCTCCACCTGTCCAGGAGTTATATGTAGGTGCATACACTATAACTGGCTTTAAAATAGACTTTATCATCACCATCTTAATAATAAAGCTTAAGACTGAAAAAGAGATTATGAATTTACTTGTATTTGAATTCAGAACTAAGAAACTCTAAAATTTTATGTTCTTTGCATTATTTCATATGGCTGCTTCTATCTTTGAATGTATTTCCTTTAGTGTTCTCTATTAGGGTAGTTTCATCTTTTGTATATAATTAAACCAATTAAGTTACTTATTGTCAAGATCAACAGGACTCAGAATCAAAGTCAACACTATTGATTTGTTTTCTGATAATAAAATAGAAATATTCCCTTATTTCCCCCCAAGGTTTTATTTATTTGTTTTTTGTTTTTTGAGATAGGGTTTCTCTGTGTAGCCTTGGCTGTCCTGGAACTCACTCTGTAGACCAGTCTGGTCTCAAACTCACAGAGATCTGCTGTCTCTGCCTCCAGAGTACTAGGATTAAAAGTGTGTACCACAACATCCAGTTTGGAATGTCCTTTTTTTTTTTTTTTTTTATCATTTTTTGATGTATCTTAGTATCATACCAAGAAGAGACTTCTAGTTTTCCATTAAGTAGTCACTTGGTAGAGTATTTATAGGATTTGAATAAAACCACATTTTCTGGCTGACTTTTGTACCTCAGCTAGGTATCATGTCTTAGTTTTTGTTTTGTTTGATATCTTCGTGGTGCTGGGGATTGAACCAGGGGAGTGTGCATGCTAAACAAGAGCACTGTCCTTGGCCTCTAGAGTGCCTTCTTTTTTGTGATATCATCTAACATTTCCTGTCTGAGCTGACACATGAGAGATTTTGGTTTTTCCTGTTTATAAAGAGGTCCGGCCATGTGATGGTGGCATACGCCATTAGTTCTAGCATTCGGGAGGAAGAGGCAGGTAGATCTCTGAGTTTGAGGCTATCCTGGTCTACAAATTGAGTTCCAGGACAGCCAGAGCTACGTAGAGAAACCCTGTCTCAAAAAGAAAAAAGAGGTCTCAGTTTAACAGGGGCCTGAAATTTGTTTGTTGACATGTTACCATTAAAATTTTACCATGTGTGTATACACACTTACATATATGCATATACATATATAAATATATAAATGTTTTGAGTGTTTCGTTTGTATGTATGTCTGTATACAGTATGTGTGCTTTTTGCCTGTAGAGTCCAGAAAAGGGTGTTAGTTAGATCTCTTAGAACTGGAGATTGGATAATTTACTGCTATGTGGGTGCTGGAAATTGAACCTTGTTCCTCTGGAAGAAGCCAGTGTTCTTAGCCATGGAGGCATCTTCCAGTCTTTTAAAAAGTTTTAGTATTTACCATGGGTGAAGGCAAAGTTGAGGTACTGAAAAATTGTGGTCATCTTATTAGGTTTTCCTATAAATTGGCTATGTATGAAATGATGTTTTCACTTAATACATTGTGTAGACTTCAGAATTGTTCTTTATTCATTTATTGTTAGCTTTGTAGAGGCAGTGGTAGCTGTCTCAATAGAAAAAAGCATTACTCGTTTTTACTTACAGTGTATTCTTGAATATTTAGCTTTTTAATCTTGGGAAGAAGAGATAGTGGAAGTGAAGTTGACTGTCTTTTAGTTTAGAATAGAAAACTTAGAGGGGTGTGTGTGTGTGTGTGTGTCTATCTATCAGGGACTAGGGGTGAGGAAGAAAAGATTCCCAGTCTTTCTCCATAGCTATCTTAAACTAAGAGTCTGGTTAGTAAAGAAGGACTGTTGTAACGATTAGAAAAGATCGGAGTCATGAATCAATTGTGTGTGGCTAGAATGAAACGATCGATGATGCCACTGTCATCTTGGTGCAGAAGAATCGGTGGTAGCTTCGTAAGCTCCTTTTGTCAACTTCATGATGTGACACACCTTTATGCATGATCTCCTTTATGTTTTCATACAACAAACTTCAAATTCCTTTTTTAATTTAAGAAATAATTCAAATCTACCCTTAAAATATCCACAGGTACAATGGGAATTATGTATTGGGGGCAGATGTTCTCATTCACAAGCAAAATTTCACTGGTTGTTTTTCTTTTCTTTTCTTTTTTGTTTCAGGACTTGATTTCATTGGGGTTGAGGGGTCAAATTATCCCCGAAAATTTGAGACTGCTCCTGGTATGATACATCCAGGCGCCTAATTGCCCCGGATATTTTTATAGATTTTTATGAACTGAAATATCTGTGGATATGTCATTTTTCTGTCTTTCTGCTTTTTTTCTTTCTGCCTTTTTCTTTCATTTTCTGTGCCCACTTTTCCCTCCTCAAAATATATTCATATAGTAAATATTTGGCATTTACATTGCCCTAGCTTTGTGCTGTGAGAATGCAAATTTGAGTCTTTATAGAACATTTCATCTTGCTGTTCCTGGCTTCCTTATCCATGATCGTTCTTCCAGTACAGGAAAGCATCAAGCACTAGTTTTTGTATGTTTTCCTATCACATCAAGTAACTAAAGTGTAGAAAGAAAATTCTTGCACAAAGCATCTAGTTTAGTCAGTTCTAACTCCAGGATTATGTTAAGTGCTAACAACTTTGGGTTAGCGAAGGTGTCAGTGAGGAGAAAGAAAAGAATCCCAGAGTGAGAGGATATGATTTGTGATTTGTATTTCTCTGTAGAAGATCGTTTCCATTATTAAGTGCTTTGAAATTTTTAGGTTTTTTTTTTTTTGAGGTGTCATTATTCTTTTCCTTTAATGAGGTGGGATTTTACTATGTCGACCAGATTGAGCTCAAAACTGTTGTGTGTATACTCATGTTCTTGTCTGCATGTTTAAACGTGTGCGCATGAAGCCCGGAGGTCAATGTTGGGTTCTTCTTCATTCTGTCGCTGTCCAGCAAACTCTAGTAATTCTTTTTTGCCTTCCTGCTACACTATTAGTCTCATGCTTAGTTTTGTTTTTGTAATGCTAAGCAAATCATGCTCCCATTGAGCCAAATGTCAACCCTGTACCCAACTTCTATGTGGATGTTGAGAATTGAACTCAGGTTCTCATGCTTGCACAGAAAGACTTTATCATCTTTCCTTGCCTCATACCCTCCAGTTTTGGATGTCCTTGCGTCACCGTCAGTGTACTCGAAGGAGGCATACTCAACAATTTGTTAATTATTTCTTATTTTTAGCTTGAAAAAAAATTTTTTTAAAACAGTTCTCTTTTAATTTATTTATTATGTAATCATTGTTCTACCTGCAGGTCAAAGGAAAGCACCAGATCCTATTGCCGACGGCTGTGAGCCAACATGTGGGTTCTGGGAATTGAACTCAGGAACCCTGGAAGAGCAGCCAGTGCTTTTAACCACTAAACCATCGTTCCAGCCCTAGCTTGAAATTTTTATTTTATTGAGACAGGGTCTTACTGTGCAGCTTGAGCTGGCCTGGAATTTGCTATGTAGAATAGACTGCCCTAGAACTTAAAAAGATTCTCAGCCTCCTGAGTTGTGGAATTAAAGGAATTTGCCATCATGTCCAGCAATTGCTTGTTAGTTCTTGTAGAAACTTTCTTTAGATAGGCTTTAAGACTTACTCTATAAATTTTGAGTTGTAGAGTTAAAAAAAAGAGTAAGTTCTAGTTTCTGGTACAGATAAATTCTTACATTAGTCTTTTAGTAGAAGGGAAGAATCCTATTTTTCAAAAATGTCATTTTTTTTCTGAGAATATATGAGACAAAAAATTGTGAGGATGAGGAGTGTTAGAGAATGTATAAAGCTCTTGCTTTTCTTTTTTCTTTTTTTTGTTTTTATTTTTTTCCATGATATTTATTGAGCTCTACATTTTTTCTCTGCTCCCCTCCCTGCTTCTCCCCTCCCCCCTTCAGTCCTCCTCCAAGGTCCCCATGGTCTCAATTTACTCAGGAGATCTTGTCTTTTCATACTTTCTACTTCCCATATAGATTATATCTATGTAAGTCTCTCTTAGTGTCCGTATTGTTGTCTAGGTTCTCTGGGATTGTGGTTTGTAGGCTGGCTTTCTTTGCTTTATGTTTAAAAACCACCTATGAGTGAGTACATGTGATAATTGTCTTTCTGTGTCTGGGTTACCTCACTCAAAATAATGTTTTCCAGCTCCATCCATTTCCTTGCAGAATTCAAGCTGTCGTTATTTTTTTCTGTTGTGTAGTACTCCATTGTGTAAATGTACCACATTTTTCTTATCCATTCTTCAATCAAGGGGCACGTAGGTTGTTTCCAGTTTCTGGGTATGACAAATAAAGCTGCTATGAACATAGTTGAGCACATGTCCTTGTGGCACGATTGGGCATCCTTTGGATATATACCCAAAAGTGGTATTATTGTGTTGTGAGGAAGGTTGTTTCCTAATTTTCTGAGAAATTGCCACACTGACATCCAAAGGGGTTGTACCAGCTTGCATTCCCACCAGCAATGCAGAAGTGTTCCCTTTTCCCCACAACCTCTCCAGCATAAGTTGTCATCAGTGTTTTTGATCTTGGCCATTCTTACAGGTGTTAGATGGAATCTCAGAGTTGTTTTGATTTGCATTTCTCTGGTGACTAAGGATGTTGAACATTTCCTTAAGTGTCTTTCAGCCATTTTAGATTCCTTTGTTGAGAGTCTGTACTCCATTTTTTTTATTGGATTATGTGATCTTTTGGTGTCCAATTTCTTGAGTTCTTTGTATATTTTGGAGATCAGACCTCTGTCTGATGTGGGGTTAGTGAAGATCTTTTCCCATTCTGTAGGCTGTTGTTTTGTCTTGTTGACCATGTCCTTTGCTTTACAGAACCTTTTCAGTTTCAAGAGGTCCCATTTATTAATTGTTTCTCTCTGTCTGTGCTGCTGGGGTTCTTTTAGGAAGTGGTTCCCTGTGCCAATGCGTTCAAGTGTACTTCCCACTTTCTCTTCTATAAGGTTCAGTGTGGCTGGCTTTATGTTGAGGTCTTTGATCCATTTGGACTTGAGTTTTGTACATGGTGATAGATATGGGTATATTTTCATTTTTCTCCATGTTGATATCCAGTTATGCCAGCACCACTTGTTGAATATGCTTTCTTTTTTCCATTTGATATTTTTTGCTTCTTTATCAAATATGAGGTGTTCAAAGATTGGTCCTCCTGTCTGTTCTTATGTCAGTACCAGGCTGTTTTCAGTACTGTAGCTCTGTATAAGCTCTTGCTTTTCAAACATGAAAACTGGCATTTGGATCCCCAGCACCCACTTAAAAATCAGGCAGGCAGATGTAGAGGCCTGCATATAACCCAGAACTTGAGGAAGTGGTGGGATCCCCAGTTCCAGCTTTAAGCTGGACTGCCCCACAAGCTCAGCTTCTGGTCAAGCCAGAAACTCTGCCTCAGTAAAGCAACGTGATAGGGGAAGATACCTGAAATCAACTTCTAGCTTCCACATTCATCTGAAGACCCACCAGCACAAACATGTCTACACACGTGAACATAGACACAGTGCACACACACACCAAAACACAACAAAGGTGCTAGGTAAAGTATATGGAAGTGGGTTGATTGTGCATAGAAATTTTCTGTGCAAACTTTCAGCTTAAAAGAAGAGGAAAATGTACAGTGATATTGGCAGGTCAAATTCTATAGTTCTACAAGTAGAATTAGGACTGTAACTGATTTACGTATTTGATTTAATTTTGTCTTGTCTCTTCAAAAGAAGCAAGTCTATGTAGAGTTCCCTAGAGTTACCTGGTTTAAACCCGTAATATGGCTTAAGAACTTGACTTGTGATGATTGTGCTGTTGTTCATTTCTAATAGCAGATCTTTTTGTGTATCTTATGTTCAGCTTTCAAATCTACTCATTCCCCTTTCACTACACATATGCCAACCTTTTATAGTTCTCTACCATTGGTATCATTTCTCTTCAGATTACCTTGTTATTTGTTTGTTTTGTACAAAATAAATAGATGTAGCTTGCATGTTCTGGTTTGGATTAGTTGTAGCCATTTCATTAAATGACTGCTAAGACAAAGCTGAGGTCCTTAAAGATACTGCATGGCATGTTGAATCTTGTGGGATGGAGGTAGGAAAGGGTCTTAGATGTGTGTATGTATGTATGTGTATTTATAGTATGTTCTATTATCTGTCTCTTCCACTCCTGTTGCAGCTCTGTAACCCAACTGAAAGTGGCTATGAAATAATCATCATAAACTTATTAAAGCCCTTTTTACTTTGGTGTTTCTATGTAGTCTTTCCCTACCTCTGAAGTCAACAAATTCTTTCTGATTACTAAATTCTAATCCTACTATTGCTTGTCAAAATGTTAATGTAGTAGTGTTGTCTGAACATGTTTTATAATGACACTTAAATTTATTTTGCCTTTTTTCTTTTTTAAATTCCTAGGTGCATGGAGAACTGCAACAGAAGAGTGGGGAACTGAAGATTGGAATGAAGATGTAGGTATTCCTGGTCTATGCCTTACCTAATATGTTCTATCCCTAAGTCATGTTTAGGGATAGAAAATGGATATGTTTCTACTTTGTAAAATGCACTTCTAAGATTCTGACCTAAAACTTTTACATCCAAAATAGTGTTCTGAGCCAGAACATTTCACATATGTTATATGGAGACTGGGCATGGACAGGACTCTGGAACCCCACACTATGGAAAGGGCAAGTTCAGGTGTGTAAGTCCAATACCTGATTCTCAGATTGACCCAGGAAGATAGAATGGTTGGGTAGGGTACCAACAATGGAATTAGGACTGGGAACAAGCTAAGTGGTAGAATGCTTGACTAGTATGTGTGAAATCTTGCATTCAAATCCCATCACTGCAAAAAAATGTTTTTAGTTAGGCAGATAGTAGGTAGTATATTGAGTAACAGCTGCTGATGGCATACAACCTACTTGAAGTTGTTGTATTATTTGTTATTAAGTCCTGTAATGAATTGGCAGCAAATACAGAGAAATTTATAGTATCTAAGCCTCGAGTATACCGTCTGTTCGTTGACTATGAGACTCTTATTCTGCAATTGAAATGACTATCTGCCAACTTGATTCAACTTGGAAAACTCACAGATGATTGGTTTGTAAAGAATTTTCCTTAGTATTACCTAAGTAAACGAATTTTATGTTTTCTGGTCACAGTCAAACTTTTACTTGTGAATTTTGGTTTTCAGTGATTATGGATAAACTTATTTTAATATTTTAAATCTGCTTCCTTTTATATTGGTAGGTAAGATAGCTTTGTCAGATTATTTTGATTGTCAGTCTTAGGTTCCTAAAAATTCCAGTGTTAACAGCATCAGAGGGTAATAATTTTGTTTTTTTGTTTTTATTTTTGTTTTTTCCAGTCAAGCTTCCTCTGTGTAGCCAAGGCTGATCTTGAACTCAGAGACTCAGAGATCCACCTACTTCTGCCTCCCAAGTGCTTGGATTAAAGGCATGTGCCATCACTGCCTGGAGATACATATATATTTTGTTGTTATTTTTTTTTAAGGCAGACCTTCACTGTAAACCAGGCTCTCCCAGAACTCACAGAGATCTTCCTGCCTTTATCGCTGTGCTAATCTGCTCTGTGAATATGAACAAGTTCTACTTTCTAAAATTTGGTTTTTGTTAGAACACAGTGGGTTTTCTTTTTATTAGAGAAGAGATTTAAAATCAGGAATACAAATAAACAAACCTAAGTCAACTCTTAGGAGGAGGAGTCATCCCCTGTAATTGATTACCTAATTATAGTCTTTAGAAGTTTAATATAGTCAATATTAATGCAAAAGTTGAATATAGTTAAATTCCTGAAAAGATATTTCTTGACCAACACTTGGACCTGAACTCTTAATAGGCAGCAATTAATCTTATTTCTTTCTTCGTCTTGGTCATGCTTTTCCTTTCAATGAGAGAGAGAAAATGGTGGAAGATAAATGTCCTTTGGGTAGAGGTAGGAATTGGGATTTGTAATGAAAAAATAAAAAGGAATTTTCTCAATATATTTGACTAGCACAGAGACCCTTCCTATGAGTTGAGTATGCATATACTGTAACTATGTCTTAATTGCATTTCTTTGTTCTGTTCTTTGCTTGGATAAAACTGTCAAGCAGACTTGATATCAACCCATTCAGGATTCCTTAGGGTAGATAGTCTTTTCGTAGAGTTTTCCCCTTTTTCTTGGTGTTGAATTTACATTACCTGTGGCAAATTTCTGCCTTTAACCTTCCTGACACCAGAAGTAACCGATTACTCTCTTTCCAGCTTTCTGAAACCAAGATCTTTACTGCCTCTAATGTGTCTTCAGTACCTCTGCCTGCGGAGAATGTGACAATCACTGCTGGTCAGAGGCAAGTGTGTAGTAAAATTGAGTAATTTTTAAAACACATAGGTTCCTTTTGTTGGATTTAGTGTACTAAATAGAAGTTCATATGCTGTAGTATCAAACTTGGTTCATCCCTAAAATAGTTAATTTTATCTTTACATGTGTATGCCTCATATGTGGGTGCTTATGGAGGCCAGAAGGGGGTACCAAGATCTCCCTTATAGTTGAAGCTATAAGTGGTTTTGAGCTGTAAGATACGGGTGCAGTGAACTGAACTTGAGTCCTGAAAAAGCATCAACTGCTCTTACTTGATCACTAAGCCATCTTTATAGCCTCCAACCTAAAATAGTTCTTCAGTTACATGGATCAGTCAGTCTTATGACCAGCTTTGAATATGTAACTTGTTTTGAAGTAAACCAGGGAAAGAAGAGCTAAGCAATTTTTTTAAACGTAATTTTGAATTTTGCAGCAGTATTTAGTAGCTTACAATAATTCTCTTAATCTACTCAGGTCATTAAGAACAGTTCAAGCTCTGTATTTGTGGGTTCTTCATCCATGTAGTCAACTAACCATAGTTTCAAAATACTGAGATGGCTGGGCAGGGTGGTGCATGCCTTTAATCCAGCCCTTGGGAAGCAGAGGCAGGTGGATCTCTTGAGTTTGAGGGCAAACTGGTCTACCGAGTGAGTTCCAGGACAGCCAGGGCTACACAGAGAAACCTTGTTTCCAGAAAGAAAAAGAGAAATGAAAAAGAGCCATATCTGCATTGAACATATGCACACTTTTTTAGACATAAGTAATCTAAAGATGACTCAAATTGTTAGAGAGCTGTATGGTGGTACTTGTCTTTAATTCCAGTGCTTGGGAGGCAGAGGCAGGCAGAGTTCTGAGTTAGAGTCCAGCCTGGCTCACAGAGCTGTTCTAGGACAGCTAGGACTTTACAGAGAAACCCTTTCTCCAAAACAGTAATGAAAAACAAAAAAGTTTAACAGGACTGGCGAGAGAGATGGCTCATTAGTTAAAATGCTCTTGAGGGCTTGGGGTTCAATTCATAGCACCCACATGGCAGTTCATAATCACCTGTACTCCAATCACCAGTTCCAGGGTATCTGAAGCAATCTTTTGGCTTCTGTGGGCACTGGGTGTGCATATTGTGCACAAACATAAAGAGAGAAGTATCAGAGGAATAGAATGTTGGGAATGTCATCAGAAGAAATAATATTGTATTTTTTCTGTAACCAAATGCGTGTTATTATTCCCAACAATTGTGCAAATCTATGATACTTGTTCAGTGTTCAGGAGTTTTAGTTTGTAACTAGCCAGAGTTGATATAGACCAAAAGCTAAGGTCTCTGCCCTTTAAGACTGATCTACCTTTCAGCTCAGTCAGGGGCTCCCATGATCTTTCTCAGGTTTGATAAGTCACTGTCATGACTCAGCTCAGTAAAATGTTTTACTCATTCACTATTTTATTACAATCTCAGAAATAGCCAAATGGAGAAATACTATACAGGGTAGTGAAAGAGAGAATGAATGTGTATGATTGTGTGTGTGTGTGTGTGTGTGTGTGTGTCTAGTGGTGCAAACGAGCATCTCTTCAGACTTGTAGAAACTCTCTAAATCTATTTTTGAGTTTTTAATAGATGTTTAACTAATTTAAGTAGAATTTGCCATACCATTGGCCATTGGTATTTTATTTAGTAGCCCATTCTCTTCCCTAGGACAGGGATAGAACTTGGATAAGCTGAATATTCTGTCTTTCAGTTTTAGTTTTCTAGTGGTTATACTTATCCTTACAATATCCTGGGTCACTACTTTAGCATAAACTCAGGTATTATTGAAAGAAGCTTCTTGGATAGTGTCTTGAGATTTTTTTCTTTTATTTTTTGTTTGTTTGTTTGTTTTTTGAGACAGGGTTTCTCTGTGTAGCTTTGGAGCTGGAACTCTCCTGTAGACCAGGCTGGCCTCAAAATGACAGAGATCTGCCTGTCTCTGCCTCCCGAGTACTGGGAGGCAAATGCAGGTGTATCTCTGAGTTTGAGGCCAACCAGAGCTCCATCTCTACATTTTTATCTCAAAAAAAAAAATAAAAATTAAAGAAAAGAAAGAAAAAACAGAACAACAACAACAACAAAAAAACGCAGCTGGATATATATCTTGGCCCATGCTTATAATCTCAACACTTGGGATACTGAGGGAAGAGAGTCATAAATATGAGGCAAGGCTTGACTATATAGTGAGACCCTTTTTCAAAAGGAAAAAAGAAAAACCAAATTGTGAAATTAAATATTTAACTATTGTTATTGGAAGCACCAGTAGGATTTCCCTGAATGCTATATTGTGGCTCTTATACCTCAGTTATTTTGGTTAACATAACATATTAAAACTTTTGAGACTGTAGCATCAGAAAATAACCTTCATACTGATCTAACCATGATTCAAGTTAGGTGCAGGAAATGTCAGAATGTTCAGTCATTATTCATAAAGATCCCTTTCTCTCCCAAACTAGAATTGACCTTGCTGTTCTGTTGGGGAAGACACCGTCTTCAATGGAGAATGATTCCTCTAATCTGGATCCATCTCAGGCTCCTTCCCTGGCCCAGCCTCTGGTGTTCAGTAATTCGAAGCAGAATGCCATATCACAGCCTGCTTCAGGAAATACATTTTCTCATCATAGTATGGTAAGTAGGAAATAAACCATCACAGTAACCCCATCAATCACATACATAGTCATTCCTTTGCCAAGTACTTATTTTATAGTCTCACTGTGTAGGCTGAGGAGAGGTCTGTCTGCCTCTGGGATTACAAACATGAGCAATATGCCCAGCTGTTTGCCTTATTTTTGTTCCCTAAAATGGGAATAAATATTCCAATATTCCAGGCAAAAGTTTCTGGGATTGTTTGGATTTTTGAGGCAGTCTTTCTTAGTAGGCAGGCTGCCCTCATACTCAGCAGAACTCAGTCCTGCTTCCAGATTATGGTGATCCTCCTCTCTACTGGGTGCTGGGACCACAGGTATATCATGTTGCCATGAAAAAAGGGTGGTTTTATATACAGAAAGGGACCGATAAAAATATAAATAGGCTGGGCAGTGGGGGGTCACATCTTTAATCCCAGCACTTTGAATGGATGGCAGGCGGATAACTGTGAGTTCAAGCCCACCCTGGTCTACAAAGCGAATAACAGGACACCCAGGGCTACACAGAGAAACCATTTCTCGAGAATCCCCCCTCACAAAATAAAAGTAGAACAATAACAAAAAAAAAATACATTGGTCCTTTTGAAGTAATTTTCCTTATGATTAAGTAGACAGAAGAATAGAAAAGTAACTTGTTCTATTTTACAGAAGGGTTCATGTTAAGGAACTTGATTATTGTACTACTCAAAATCACCCTGCTTAGGAGACTTGGTTCCTCTGATTTTTCAGGTTTAAGGACAATTTACTTTCAGTTGAAAACTTGGGAACTTAGAATAAATTTTGATTTTTGGTGTGATCTATTTGGGTGCATTTTGAATTTGTTCCCAAACAGTGAGCTTCCATAACATTTTCAAAAGTAGCCAAGGTTTATAGCAGGATAAAACCTCCTTGTCACCCTTGAAAACAACTTCATGGATAGAGATGATGTTGGCTAGTAGGTGGTCTAGCTATAAGCGAACGTGGCTGAATTGTTTTATGGATTGAGATATATTTATTGAATATTTATAGTGCTGAACCTTTTCCTCTTATTACTCCTTCAACAGAAAGTAGTGTTAAATCAGTCAACAAGTTTGTGTTCTTTTTGAAGTCCTCACTAAACAGATGAATTTGTAGCAGTTTCCTATTTCTAGAAAATTGCCTCATATCTTTACTTTATACATTTGCAAACTAGACTTCCAAAAACCTGAGGTCTTTCCAGATCTGCTCATTAGTATATGTATAGTCTCCACTTGGCCTTTAAATGGAAATGAGAGTGTTTGCTTGTCCTATCTTGTTAGACCTTAGGAAAATGAGTAAGGTAATAGATAATAGTAGCTGTTCATTGTTTTTTTGAGACAGCTTCTCTTAATGTAGCTCTGACTTAAAACTTACTGCATATCCCAGGTGACTTCAAACTTGAAACAGTTGATTAGAGGCATGTGCACCATGCCCACCCTAATTTATTTTCTTTCATTGCTGCTTTTGAATTTTTGCTTATTTACTGTAGCATGGTCTTTAATGTATCATGCTGGCCTCAGACATTGTATATAATAATATTGTTATTATAGTTGTATAATGGAGGATGATCTCTTACCTCTGCCTTCTGGGGAATGGGATTACAGACCATTACAGCCAACACAGCCTGTTTTATATAGTGCTGATGGTAATACACAGTGCTTGTGTGTGCTTGGCAAGCATTCTAGCAACTGAGCTAGCCTCCTTATTTTTCATTGTAAATACATGTTAAAGGATCAGTTTTCCTTAAAATTTAATAAATCTTAGCTGGGCATTGGTGGCACACACCTTTAGTCCTAGCATTCAGGAGGCAGAGGCAGGTGATTCTTTGAGGCCAGCCTGCTCTACAGAGTAAGTTCCAGGACAGCCAAAGATACACAGAGAGACCCTGTCTTAAACAAACAAACAAACAAACAAAAACCCCACAAAAATTAATAGATTTGTATCACAAGCTTTTGTTTATTTTATTTGCTGTGTGTACTGATATCAGAAAAGGAAGTGATAGGTTATGGGAACTGGAGTTTTTGTTTTCTTAAAGTAAGGTCTACATACACACATACTTTCTTTTTTTATTTGTTTTTCTTGGACAGTCTTCTTACCATATATGTGTGTGTGTGCGCGCGCACGCATATATTTATATATATGCGTGCCCACACCCCCACACCCACCTGGTCTGGTTATGAACCTAATTTTAAAATTCCTCTTGCTTCTGCTATGAGAGTGCTGTAGTTACAGATGTGAGACATGCCTGGTAGTCTTCTGTGTTTTTGATGCTTTGTGTTTCAAGAATGTTTCTGGAGAGTTGAAGTGATGGTTTAGTAGGCAAGAGTTCTTGTTACTCTTCCACAGGAACCAGAGTTCAGTTCCTGGCACCGTCAGCTTCCTGTAAGTTCAGCTCCAAGGGTTCAGTTGTTCTTTCTTAGGTTCTGTGGACTCCCACACTGAAGGTATTCACTTACATGCAAATGCGTATAACTAAAAATAAAAATAAGTGTTTTTCAGAAGAGTTTGATAATAATTAGTTGTGTGAAGCCATCTCTTTTCCACAGTTTCTCACTTTCAAATAGATTTTTGAGGGGTTTTCTACATTTTCTTAAAAAAGCTGTTTATTTGTTGTTTGTGAGTTTGCATCTACACATATACCATTATATCTGTTCAAGCACATGTGGAAGTAAAAGGACAACTTGTGGCATCCACGAGAGTCGTGGGAGTCAAACTCAAGTAATCAGTAAACATTTTACCAGGGGAGCCGTCTCAACATCCCAACTTCTGAGATTTTTGTTCGCAGTCTTGATATAGTGGGAAACAAATATTTTTTCTTGTGTTAGTCATACATTTTTGCTTTCACAGAATACCTGACTAAATCAACTTCACGGAGGCTAATTTTATTTTGGCTTGTCATCCCAGAGGGTTCTATCTGTGGTTGGTTGGTTGGCTTTGCTGTGGGGATTGGAGAGAACTCTTAAGAATAAATTGTGTGGGAGCTGTAGAGCTGGCTCAACGGTTAAGAGCACTGGCTTGGCTTCTCTTCCAGAGGACCCAGTTCAATTCCCAGTACTTACATGACAGCTCACAAATGTCTCTAACTCCAGTTCTCAGAGATCTGGCACCCTCACACAGACATACATGCAGGCAAAACATCAATATACCTGTAATAAAAATAAAGGAAGAGAAACCATGAAACACTATATCATGCATTCATTATATACACCCAAAACAGGCCAAGTTGTGTGGACTTGGTGATGGTCTAGTGTAATATTTGGGATGACCCCTCCTTTGTCTTAGCTAGTTAATAATATTCAAACGAGGTTTCAGTTGGTTAGTTTCGTATATCAGCTTACATTGTAGAATTTATGACATTTACATACGTATAATTAGTTTTGGTTATATTTGTTCCCTTCCTTTCTCTTGACCCCCTCTTATTCACCCTCTTCCATATTTTATTTGAGCTTTCTATGTAGTTCTAACTATACTGGAACTCCCTTTGTAGACCTGACTGTCCTCAAACTTAATGAGATTCTCTTACTTCTGATCCATGCCTCCTGCTGAGATTAAAGGTGTGCCCACCATGCCCAGTTATTTTTTTTTTTTTTTTTTTTTTTTTTTGAGACAGGATCATTTTATTTAGCCCTGGCTGTGTTGGGTCTTACTATGTAAACCATGCTGATTCTTTTTTTGTTTTTTAAATATTTATTTATTATGTATACAATATTCTGTCTGTGTGTATGCCTGCAGGCCAGAAGAGAGCACCAGACCCCATTAAAGATGGTTGTGAGCCACCATGTGGTTGCTGGGAATTGAACTCAGGACCTTTGGAAGAGCAGGCAATGCTCTTAACCTCTGAGCCATCTCTCCAGCCCCACCATGCTGATTCTAGATGCATGCTCTGAGTGCTCAGATCGAAGATGTGCACCTCCCCACCCTCACCCTCTTGTCTGTTCTCTTTCCTTTTTTTAACTAGTCCCTCTTCTTCTTTCATGTCTTTTCCATCGCAGGATACTCTTGACTAAAACTGATAGCATACGTACAGTTCTTTATTTTGTCTGTTTTTTTCGAGACAAGGTTTCTCTGTGTAGCTTTGGAACCTGTCCTGGAATTGACTCTGTAGACCAGGCTGTCCACCAACTCACCTCCTAAGTGCTGGTGTTAAAGGCGTGCACCGCCACCACCACCACCACCTATACAGTTCTTTAGAAAAAAAATTTGATAGGCACATTATATCCATTTAGCATAACAATTGTTCTCCCCCTTGTGCCACTAGCTTTTGACCAGATTTATAGTTATCCTTCTTTTTTGAATCAAGGTCTCACAGTCCAAGGTAGCCTGAACTCACTGTGTAGTATAGCTGAGGTTGACCTTGGACACTTTTTTTTTTTTTTTTTACGTTTTGCTTTTGAGGCAGGGTCTTATTGTACAGACCTGGATGGCCTGAAACTCACAAAGATCCTCTTGCCTCTGCTTCCCACGTGCTGGGATTAAAGGCAATATATGTCATCATGCCTGAGGACCTTGAACTACTGATCTTCTGCTTCTTAGCTTGCAAGCATTAGTATTCCAAGCATGTGCTTGGCTTTTGCAGTGCTGGAGTCCATTTCCAGGGCTTTGTGCACTATTACACCTGAGGCATATACTTAGGTCACCTTTATGTTAATATAATAATCAAGTATTGGTTGTTTTGAAAATGTGAAAGTTTGGAATATTCCCCACTTATCCAAGTTTATCTCTGCTGGTAGTATGGTGGTAATAGGTTTTAATGGCTCTCATTCATTTTGTCTATGTATCTCACACTGGCTACAAGCTCATTATCCGCTTACCTCCCAAGTGCTTAAATTTCTTTTTTTTTATTCTTTTGGATGGGGTATTGCCATGTATTGTGTTCCTTCTGCCTCAGGATTCTTTTGAGTACTTTAATTTCAGACATATACCACCATGCTTGTCCTTAGATTTATTTTGTAACTGATATATGAACCACATTTTTTTAGTGCTTACCGTGTACCGTGTATGCTATATTTATTACAAATGTTCCATCTTCCTACAACTTTATGATGTGTATTACTTTTACTCCTATTTTAGTTTATGAGTAATTTTCCCAAAAAGACAAACTCAGAATTTGGATATAGGTGTTGTGACTCTAGAATGTGTGCTCATAATAATAATAATGCGGCATACTTGGTCTGGTAGCTCTTAAGGTTTTTTTTTTTTTTTTTTGGCAGTATCATACAGTCTTGTACAGGGCTGATCTTAAACTCTTCTTTATTAACTGGGACTATAGGTATTTGCCACCCTCCTTTGCTTGGTAGCATTCTTTATTTGAACTTTGGACTGTCTTTGTGTAAGGTGAGCAAGATTACTACTGTAAACTCCTAATCTCTTTGTTGATATGCAGGTGAGCATGTTGGGGAAAGGATTTGGTGATGTTGGGGAGGCTAAAGGTGGCAGTACAACAGGCTCCCAGTTCTTGGAGCAATTCAAAACTGCACAGGCCCTGGCTCAGCTGGCAGCTCAACATTCTCAATCTGGAAGCACCACCACCTCCTCTTGGGATATGGGCTCAACAACACAATCGCCATCACTGGTGCAGTATGGTAAGATGATGAGTGACAAATCTTTTACATATAAATTTGTTGTCTAGAACGTAGCAGGGGACTGCTTAATGCATTCTGGAAAATCACATGGTAATAAAATTTGAGGCTATATATCATTGAGTTTAGCTTTAGTTCTGTGTTTATTTACCTGTGATTTTGAGAGAATTCTCTTTAGATTTTGTGTTTGTGTGATGGCTCTGGCTGGTCTAGAATTTCCTGCATAGACCAGGGTGGCTTCCAATTCACGAAGATCTGTTTCTGCCTTCTAACTGCTGGGATTAAAGGCTGATTGCACCAGATCCTCTTATCTTGTTCAGGTGGTCTCCTAAGGAACTTGAGTCTTATTTCAGCTGAAAAGCCAGCAAACCCTAAAGATGTTTTTGTATCTGCTTCCCCAGCACTGGGATCATAGGCATGTGACACTGTGCCCATCCTGTTCACATGACTACTAGGAGGTGAATTCAGGTCCATATACTTGAACAGTACTTTACTGAGACTACTTACCCAGCCCTAAATTCTTCTTAGATTTACCTTCAGTTTTGAAAGTAATATTTCTTTTGGTCTCATGGCTTTGATTGTCTTAACATTTTATATACTTTAAACTTGGATGATTTGTAGATGTGTGGCTCTACACACGTCTATAATTAAACAGGCAGAACAATGATATTGATTTTTTTTCCTGTCTGTGTTTTTCAAGACAGGGTTTCTCTGTGTAGCCCTGGGTGTCTTGCGACTTGATCTGTAGACGAGACTGACCTCAAACTCAGAGCTCTGCCTTACGAGTGCTGAGAGTAAAGGCATGCACCCTCACCGCCTAGCTATTGATTCTATTGATTTTATTGGACGTACTTCATTACTGAAATTACTCAGTGATTATCACCTGTAGAAGTAAAATGAGCTTCTGTCCTAAAAGTTCCTGATTATATGCAATTTGGGTGGGTTAGTGGATGGATGGACAGATGTTGGGGTGTGTATGTGCCATGGTACATGTCTTAGTTTGCTTCTGTTGGTGTGATAAAGACACGACCAAAAGTAAATTGAGTTTACTTGGCTTAAATGTCCTGATCGTGGGCTATTACTGAGGAAGCCAATGCAGTAACTTGAAAGTTGGAGCTGAAACAGAGACCGTCTAGGAACACTGCTTACTGACTTGCTCCTCATAGCTTGTTTAGCCTGCTTTCTTATGCAACCCTCTCACATCAGTCATTAATTAAGAAAATGTGGACCAGGTGTCATGCATGCCTTTAATCTCAGACACAGAGGCACGTGGATCTTTTTACGTTCAAAGCTGGGACAGCATGGTCTACACTAGGAGTTTTAGGACAGTCAGTGCTACAAAGAGACCCAGTCTCAAAAAGAAGAAGAAAAAGAGAACGTGCATGAGAAAATGCAGTGGCTGGAGAGGTGGCTCAGTAACTAAGAACAGTGACTGTTTTTCAGATGACTTAAATTCAATTCTAGCACCCACATAGTGGCTCACAACAATAGGTAATTGCAGCCCCAGGGTCTCAGAGGAAACCAGGTAGTACATAGACATATATGCAGACAAAATATCTATACGTATACAATAAGTAAATCCTCCTCTTTTTTTTTTTTTTAATAAGAAAATGCTCTACAGACTTGCCAACAGTAAGTCTGATGGAGATATTTTCTCAACCGAGGTTCTTCCCACATAACTCTAGCCTGTGTCAAGAGGCTGGAATCTTTTTGTACTGAGCCATTTTGGTAGCTGGAGTCTTGATACCTGAAGGTCTTTTTCCTAGTTCTAGTATGGAACAATATCTCTGGCCTCTTAAGTTGTATTTCTTCTTGCAGATTTGAAGAGTGCAAGTGATTCAACAGTGCACAGCCCTTTTTCAAAACGCCAGGCATTCACCCCATCTTCAACCATGATGGAGGTGTTCCTTCAGGAGAAGCCACCTGCAGTGGCTACCTCGACAGCTGCCCCTCCCCCTCCCTCTTCTCCTCTGCCAAGCAAATCCACCTCGGCCCCACAGATGTCTCCGGGGTCTTCAGACAACCAATCCTCCAGCCCTCAGCCAGCTCAGCAGAAACTGAAACAACAAAAGAAGAAAACCTCCTTGACATCTAAGGTACTTAAGCTTTTCAGAGAGAGATTGTTTTAAGGCAGGGAAGTTATGGGATTTAAGGAAATAAACTCTAAGGGTGTGTTTGGAAATTTAAAATTGAAAGAAATAATTTTTATTCTACAAAAAGATTGTATTAAACAATTACATCACCTCCCCACCCCCCTTTCTTTGTAGATTCCTGCTCTGGCTGTGGAGATGCCTGGCTCAGCAGATATCTCAGGGCTAAATCTGCAGTTTGGGGCATTGCAGTTTGGGTCAGAGCCTGTCCTTTCTGATTATGAGTCCACCCCCACCACGAGCGCCTCTTCAAGCCAGGCTCCCAGTAGCCTGTATACCAGCACGGCCAGGTAGAGGAATCATCACCCAGAAGACCTCTTTTGGTAGCTTAGTTTTGTGCTTATTTCTTCATCTGGAGAGGCCATATCTCTTTGACTGGATAAAAGTAGTCAATCATATCATTTTGTTGTGCACTTTTAAAGAAATACATTCTTACTATAAGATTATCTATGACTTTAAACATTTAGCTAAATGCTATTTAGGTTCTTCTAGAATGTTCAAGCTTAAGTTTTTTCATGTGTACATGAACATTCTCTCATGTGCATGTCTTCTCTGTCTCTCTCTCTCTCTCTGTCTCTCTCTCTCTCTCTCTCTCTCTCATACATCCTACCTGGAGGCTAGGGGTCCACATCTGGTGTCTCTCTCAATCACTCACCACTTTATTTTCTGAATCAGGATCTGTCACTGAACCTAGAGCTCACTAGCCCAAATTGGCTGGCCGGTAAACTCCAGGGAGTTTAATGTCTCCAATTACCCAGTGTACTGAGAACATATGATGTCTTCTTCCCACCTTTTATGTGGGTGCTCAGTATTAGATCAGGCCTTCATTGTTACATGGCTAATGCTAACTAACTGAGCCATCTCCCTAGGTCCTCAGTCTTCGTTGTTTTTGAATGATACAATAGGGCACCTCTAACAGTACCTTGGCATATGCCATACTGAACAGTACTATGGGACTTTGCCTGCGAAAAGAAAAATAATGAACTCAGGAAGCATTAACTTAAAATTATAAGTAACCATAAAAGGAAACGAAAAGGACCTTTTCTATCTCCTGGCAGTAATCAAGGAAAGCAGTCTTACATACAATCTTAGAGGAATATGAAAGGAACAAACATTTTTTCCTTAATCCTTAGAATTTAAAAACACAAATATCTGACTTTGGTCTAGATCAATTGAGTCATAATTTCACATAATGCATGTGAAATTTTATTTAAATTTTCTCTGGGAGACAGTTGTGGTTCAAAAAGTGGAGAAGGGGAAGTTTTATGATAAGAGCAGGTGCTATGATACAGGGAATAGTGAAGATCTGCTGTTGGAATAAAAACAATTGAAAGTAACTTTCAAGAAAGAAAGTCTGGGCATGGTGGTGTGCACATTTAATCCCAGCACTCAGGAGGCAAGTTCATCTCTGTAAGTTTAAAGCCAACCAGAGTTACCTAGTGACATCCTGCCCCCAAAAGGGGTCTGGAGAATGGTCTTCTTGGTCATATAGAGGCCTGGGTTCAGTTTTCAGCACCCACATGTTGGTTCACAATCATCCATAACCCTATTTCCAAGATTCACTCGACATGTGAGCCAAACACTGATAAACATAAAATAATGTTTATTTTCCCCCTCTGAAAAAAATCTACCAGTAATCTTTGATAAGGTTGTCAGGAGATTCTAAAACTCACAATAGCTTAAAATTGATCAAAAGATGGAGTGCCTGATTTTAGAAATTAACTTCCTTATTACTTTCTTTCTCTAGTTTCATTTTAATTCAAATTATTTTATTCCAATAGTAGATCTCCACCATTTCCTAAGGTTTTTCTTTTCATTTCCCACAGTGAGTCTTCATCTACAGTTTCATCTAACCAGAGTCAGGAGTCTGGTTATCAGAGTGGCCCAATTCAGTCAACAACTTATACCTCCCAAAATAATGCTCAGGGCCCTCTATATGAACAGAGATCCACTCAGACGCGGCGGTATCCCAGCTCCATTTCTTCATCACCCCAAAAGGACCTGACTCAGGCTAAGGTAGTAGCTTAATGATTCCATGGGCCTTGGTTAGCAAAGTAGTGGGTAAAAGTCCCTTGAATATTATTGTTTTACTTTTCTGGAAATGGTGCTGCAAAATCTTGAAGGTGCTGACTGAGATGCTGACAAAAAGCACATTTCTGTGATTGGGAAACTAAAAGTTCCTCCCAGCAAGTGAGGAGCCAAAACATTTGTCTGCAATAAAGATTTGTTGGTTATAGCAAAAACTGTCTCAAATACCTGTCCTTTTCTCATAGAAGATCTGATTGCTAGAATTCAGGGTGCATATATATTAGTAAATCTACCTTCCTCTGGTGAAAGGGATAGCATATACCAAAGGTGGTGTGGAGTACCTGTCCAGCAGGGTAGGACTTAAGGATTTATTTTAAATTATTGGGTGAGGGGAGTGGCTATGTGCACATGAATGCAGAAGCCAGAGGCATTGGAGCCTCTGGAGCTGGAGTTCCAGGTGTCCAGCATGTGTCCTGGGCACTGAGCTCAGGTACTCAGATGAGTTATCTTTCCAGTTTCCCTAATATATATTTGACCAAAATTAAACTGACTGATAACATCTCTTTTACAAGTTTGTCTGTTCTTGCTCATTTCTTGCTCCAGAATGGTTTCAGTTCTGTGCAGGCCACGCAGTTGCAGACCACGCAATCTGTTGAAGGTAAGTGTTTTTCAGGCTTTTTTGTTTCGGTTTCGGTGGTTTTTCTCAATGCTAATGTGGATTTGTTTTGTTTTTTGGTAAGACAGGGCCCTGCTGTGTAGACTAAGCTGGCCTCTAATTGATCTACCCTCTTCTTCTAAGTGCTGGCATTAAAAACTTATGCCACTTGCACCCAGCTTGTGTGTGTGTGCATGTTTTCCTGGCATGTGTACATGTGCACCACGTGTACCTGTTGCCGTTAAGATGCCAGAAGAGAAATTGGATGTTCTAGACCAGATATTGCAGTTATAAACCATCATGAAGGCCAAGAAAAACCCTTGTTAACCTCTGAGCCATTTCTTTATTCCCTTATTTAATTTATGAAGTCTTGCTGTAAAACAAACTGGCCTTGAGTATTTCTGCCTCAACCTCATAAATGCTGAGATCATAGCTTTCAATTTCTCTGTGAGGTTTTTTTTTTTTTATGCATATGGAGTTTTGCCTCTATGACTGACTTTACCAGGTGCCTGGTGCCTGCAAAGGTCAGAAGAGGGTGTCAGAGCCCCTGGAACTGGTTGCAGATGCCATGTGGGTTGTTGGGAATAGTTTGTCTGCAAGAACTGAGTGCCCTGTTAACTGCTGAACCATCTCTTTAGCCCCATGTCTTTGTTTCTTTTTCTTTTTTTGCTTGCCTTGAACTCAGCAATCCTCCTGCCTCCGCCTCTTAAGGTCTAGGATTAAAGGTGTGCACCACTACCGCCCGATTTAAAATTAATTTTTATGTGCATTGGTTTTTAGCCTGCATTTATGCCTGTGTAAAGGTACCAGATCTCCCACAACTGAATGTGGGTGCTGGGAATCAAGCCCAAATCTTCTCGAAGAGTATCCTTTGTTTTTAATTGTTGAGCCATCTCTCCAGCCCCCGTCTTTGGGTTTTTGAAACACATTTTCACACTGTAATCACCACTATCCTTATAATCATGGTGATTCTTCTGTGTTAGGTTGCCATGAGCTAGATTATAGGCATAATCCACCATTACATAGCAAGTTCTCTTTTGTTTTTGTTTTTTTTAAAATCTAGGATTAAATTTATTTTTAATTAATTTTGTGAGCACAAGAATGCACATGGCACAGCACTCATGGATGCTAGATAACTTTCAGGAGTCTTTTTTTTTTTTTCTTCCATATTCCACTGGGGTCTTGGGAATCAAACTCAGGCCATCAGATTGTTTATGTGGTGCTAAGAGTGGTACCCGAGGCCTGGTTTATGATTAAGAAAGCACTCTACTACTGAGCTATCTCTCCAGCCCAAAATTTTTGGTTAGCTCTTTTCCTTTCCCCCTTAAAAATGGTAAATCCACTAATATTCTTCACTGGGCAAATGAAATTTGTGTTGTTAACTGCCTGAAATTAAAAAGTTATTCTCATTGAATAACTCCCTTTTTTTTTAAAAAAAAAGTAATTGAGAACTGTAAAAATTGTAGTTTTACTCATACATAGTGTCCCTGTTTTCTGATTAAGGGAAATCTTTTCTTATTTCTAGGTGCTACAGGCTCTGCAGTGAAATCTGATTCACCTTCCACTTCTAGTATACCCTCTCTCAGTGAAACAGTACCTGCAGCTTCCTTACTGACGACAGCCAATCAACATTCATCCTCCTTAAGTGGCTTGAGCCACAGTGAGGAGATTCCAAATACTACCACCACACAACACAGCAGGTGATTTGGGGTGAAATTTTCCCTTGGGATAGTGAGTTTCAGTAGCTGAGCTAGCTGCCTTGTCTTATCTTAATCCCTACTTGTCAGAGACCATAACAGTCCTGCTTTTGTGGGAAGTAAAGACAAAGGAAACGTACTCTCTGCTTTTCCCATCTGTGCTTGGCTATGATTGTTCACAACCCTGGAAACCGGCCATTTTACGTGTCAGTATGGTTTCAATCTTGTTCTTGTATTCTGCTTTGTGTGTGTGTGTGTGTGTGTGTGTGAGAGAGAGAGAGAGAGAGAGAGAGAGAGAGAAAGAGAGAGAGAGAGAGAAACTGGCTATTATACATTTATACATGTCAATATGGTCTCAGTCTTGCTTCTGTATTCTGCTTTGTGTGTGTGTGTTTCATAATTCAAGCTCCAGGTTGGGTAACCATACCATTCTGTTAATGCCAACCTTTCTTCCATTATAGTGCGTTATCTACACAGCAGAATACCCTTTCTTCATCAACGTCTTCTGGGCGTACTTCGACATCCACTCTTTTAGTAAGTATGATTCTTGAGAGAAATAGAAACTTAGATTTCTAATCATAAGATTGCCCCAAGAGGAAGTTACTTAGTTTTTTGTTTGGTTGGTTTTCCCTCTCTCGAGTCAGGGTCTTGCTATGTAGCCCTCTCTGACCTCAAATTCATGGGTAGTTCCCCTTGCCTAGTGTTGGGATTACAGGGTTGCGTTTAGCACACCTGGCTCACTGAGTAGGGAATTCTAAGAATTTTCTTCAGGACTTAACTGAGGTTGTAGGAAAAATAGTAAGAGGATATTGAGAAGTCAAAAGAATCCTGAAATTTTGCACTAATGGAACATAATTGAAAGTCTCAGTTTTTTCCTTTACACTGGAAATAGGTCAGGCCTTTGTATTCTCTAATAAATGTAGAAGAACATACACCTTTTTTAAAAAATGGAAGTATACTTACAGCCAGTGGTGGCACACACCTTTAATTCCAGCACTCAGGAGGTAGAGGCAGGCGGATCTCTGTGTTCAAGGCTATCCTGGTCTGCAGAGAGAGTTCCAAGACAGCCAGGGCAACATGGAGAATCCTTGTCTTTTTTTTTTTAATTATTATTATTGTTATTATTTTTTAAATAACACAGGTTCTTTTTTTTTTTTAAGGTCTATTTATTTATTATGTATACAGTGTTCTGTCTGTATGTGTGCCTGCAGGCCAGAAGAGGGCACCAGATCTCACTATAGATGACTGTGAGCCACCATGTGGTTGCTGGGAATTGAATTCAGGACCTTTGGAAGAGCAGCCAGTGCTCTTAACCTCTGAGCCATCTCTTCAGCCCGGAGAATCCTTGTCTTTTTTATTTTATTTTTTATTATTATTTTTTAAAGTTTGGAGGTATAGCTCAGTGATAGATTACATCATTAACATTCAGAAGGCCCTGTGTTAGATTTCTAGAACTATAAAAGGGTGGGGGAGAAAAAAAGCTAGCAACATAACAGAAAAATCATCTATTTTAATTGGTAGAATGATTCTTAGCCTGGGAAATGCTGAATATAAGTCTTTGAAGCAGGACATCTTTATCAAAGTAGTATTCAGATGAGACCTTATGGTCAAGGAATTACTTTATGGTTAAAACTACTTTTGTGTGGAATTACCCTAGGGTTACCTAGGGAGCCTAAGGGAGCTAGGGTTACAGGAGCCCAAACTTTCTTAGGAGTCTTAAAAATTACACAATATCAGTTTAAGTCAGAGCCTGTACTTTCTTCTAGCAAATGAATTAGTTTTATAAGTTGAACTAGTGAAGCAAAGTGTGGAAAAGAAGGCTGTGATAAACTTTTAGTTCTAAGCTTTATCCCCTTACTAACAGATGTTGGTCCCTATGGAATTTATGTCCTCACCTACTTTGCTGTTTTTCTGAACAGTTTGATGTTGGTCAGCAGGCAATTGCAAGGAGCATGTAGCTAGAGATTTCCTTTTTCATTGGCAGAGGGAATTGTACCTTGGGTTGGCTTTTTTAATTGCAAACTTGTTGAGAAGATAATAGATTCCTTATCTTTCCCATCTGTTGCTAATGTTGTTTCCTTCTGTCTTCCACTGCTCCCCTTTGAAGCACACAAGTGTGGAGAGTGAAGCGAGTCTCCATTCTTCCTCCAGCACTTTCTCTACCACATCCAGCACTGTCTCTGCACCTCCCCCAGTGGTCAGTGTCTCCTCCAGTCTGAATAGTGGCAGTAGTCTAGGCCTTAGCCTGGGCAGCAACTCTACTGTCACAGCCTCAACTCGAAGCTCAGTTGCTACAACTTCAGGTAGCTTTGCATAGGTGGGTGGCATTTCCTCTAGGGTGGAGGAGATAATAAATTGTATGACAACATAAAAATGTTCTTTTTTAGGAAAAGCTCCACCCAACCTTCCTCCTGGAGTCCCGCCATTGTTGCCTAATCCATATATTATGGCTCCAGGGCTGTTACATGCCTACCCGGTAAGTGGAACTGAAGGATCTTCTCAACAAAGCTAGGACTGTGTGACTGTTCTTTGTAGCTTCAGTTTCAAATGGAGTACAATAATTAAAGCAGAGTAAATGGTATCCACATACAGGCAAACAGGTTTTTAATTAGTGTGTGTGTACCTGCTATGTGCTAAGATCAGAGGAAACTGGAGTTTCTCTCCTTTTCACCTTTATGCAGGTTCAAGTTAGGCTTGCATGGTTGGGTGGCAATCACTAGCCAAGAAAAGTAACAGGGTTTTTGTTTACATGTATGTCTATACACCTTAGCATGCCTGGTGTCTGTAGAGGCAGCTGTAAGCACCCCTGTGGGAATCAAACTTGGTTCCTCTGGAAGTATCCTTTGAGATACTTCTCCAGGCTCTACCCTCCAAATGTAGTAGTTTTTGTAGAGGAAGGGCTGAACTTTGACAAGGCCCTTTGCTGATCATTTGTTCTATGTGAAATATGGTTTCTGGATCTTGAGCATCAACAACCAGATGTGTAGTATATGTTATTTCACGTTTGTTTTTTTTTTTAAATATTTTTATGGTTTATTTAACTTTATTTTTTTTTTAATGTGCATTTGGTGTGAAGGTGTCAGATCCCCCAGAACTGGATTTTCAGACAGTTGTGAGCTGCCATGTGGGTGCTGGGAATTGAACCTGGGTCCTCTGGAAGAGCAGTCAATGCTCTTAACTGCTGAGCCATCTCTCCAGCCCCCTATTTCACATGTTTTGATTCTCTACCTCCATTGTTCTTTGTTTTCTTTGACCTTTTCTTTTACAATTCAAATCTAGAACTACCTAAAAATAAATGACTGACAATAGTAGTATTTTCTCTAGTGTCTTCTGTCACCTTCAGGTATTCAGTACTCATTAAGATGGAAATTATTTATAAAAATTCTATTCAAAAACACCTTTCTTTTCTGGGTGTGTTGATAATTTAATCCTGGTACTTGGGAGGCAGAGGCAAGTGGATCTCTGTGAGCTCGAGGCCTGCCTGGTCCACATAATGAGTTCCAGGACAGTTAGGACTGCTACACAGAGAACCCTGCCTTGAAAAGCCAAATCAACTCAAAGCAAAAACTACCTATTCTTGGATTGGGTGTGGTGATAAATACATTTAATCTCAGCACTATGGATGCAGAGACAATTAGATCTGAGTTCTAGGCCAGCCAACACTATACAATGAGATCCTGTCTCAAAACAACAAAAAAAGCCACCTACCTATTTCTACTTTAGGGAAGAAGTTTAGATAATAGATTATATATCCAAATCGCACTCTTAAACTTTTTAGTCTTTTGAGTTAGAGTCTCACTGTATAGTTGGCCTGGAACTCTTAGAGATCTGTCTCTGTTTTCTGAGTGTTTGGTTTAAAGGCCTCCAGGCTTGACTGCTTTTAAAAGTTTTCTTTTATTGTTTGTTTTAATAACTTTTATTAGTTGGCAATTTCATACATGGGTATAATATATTTTGGTCATACCACCCTTCCATTTTTTTAATTGTCATTTTTTTTTTAATATGGTGTTCTATCTATGCATAGAGCTTATATGCCAGGAGAGAAGAGCGCCAGATCTCATTATAGATGCTTGTGAGCTACCATGTAGTTGCTGGGAATTGAACTCAGGGCCCCTGGAAGAGTTGCCAATGTTCTTAATTGCTGAGCCATCTTTTTTAGCCCCTTATTATTCCTTCTTAAACTCCCCTTCTTCCCAACACTTCCCCCTTCTTCTTAAATATCTTTTTTACATTGTATACTTTTTTAAAGATGTATTTATTCAGGTGTTTTATGTATATGAGGGCTCTGTTTGCATATATGCCTGTATGACAGAAGAGGGCATTGGATCTCATTGTAGAGCTCTGATATAGTTGTTAGCAGCTGCATGGTTGCTGGGAATTGAACTCAGCACCTCTGAAAGTGCAGCCAGTGCTTTTAACTGCTGAGTCATGTCTCTAGCCCCTACATTGTATGCTTTTAAAACATTTTTTTAAGGTGTATAAATGTTTTGCTTGCATTTGTATATGTGTGCCATGCAGAGGTAGATACTTATAGAGTCAAAAGAGAGTATCTGGTTCCTTGTAACTAGAGTTACTCATAGTAATGCTGGTGCTGGGAACTGAACTTAGATCCTCTAGAAGAGCAATTATTGCTCTTAATTACTGAGCCATCGCTCCAGTCCCACATTGCATACTTAAGTGTGTGTGTGTCTGTATATCTGTGTGTGTGTTTATTTTTATTTGTATGAGTGTTTTGCCTGGGTGTATTTATGTGTCCTGTTTGTGTACTTGGTGGTTCTGCAGGCCAGAAAGAGGGCATTGGATTCCCTGGAACTTGTGTTACACAGGTGGATGTATACCATCTTGTGGGTTCTGGGAATTAAACCTGGGTCCTGGAAGAGTAGCCAGTGCTCTTAACTATTAAAAAAAATTTTTTTGGCATACTTTTTCACGTTTCCTGGAAATATGGGTAAATAAGCAAAAAAGTGTGAGTTCTAGAAAAGATAAAATTCAATCTAAGCTTTAAGGTCTGCAAGGGATACTACTTGCTCATAGAAATTAAAAGCCCGCTGTTCATGTACTTAAATCTATTAATTCTTCCTTACCGGTCCCCTGATGTCAGCCTAGTCATTACATATATATAGCATGTAGTTTAAGGACCTTTCATGAATCATTTAATCTCTTTGTACTTTATTGAAAACTTAAGGAAATAATCTGTCGTGAGAATGAGAATGTTATTTTAAATTTTTTCTTGTCTTTTACTACACCATCATGACTAGTTCCTCTTAATGTTGTTAAATGTCTTTTTTGCAGCCACAGGTATATGGCTATGATGATTTACAAATGCTCCAGACAAGATTTCCATTGGTGAGTATGCGGGATTGAAATCTGGAAAAAGAACACTAAACTTATGTTTTTTTGAGATTGGTTTTCACTATATAACCTAGCCTGTCCTGGAACTTACTCCATAGACCAGTCTGGCCTCAAACTCAGAGATCCGCCTACCTCTCCCTCCCAAGTGCTGGGATTAAAAGCATGTGCCACTACCGCCCAGCAAAAAACATTAAAATTAATGTTAAAATCAGTTGTGGCTCTTGCCTCTAATCCCAGCATATGAGAAATGGAGGCAGGAAAACTGGGAGTTCAAAACATGCCTTGCCTATATAGTGAGTTCAAGGCCAGCTTGACCACATTAGCTCCTTTTTGAAAACAAAACAAAAACAAAAAAAGCCAAACAAAATTGATCAATGAATTTTCTGATGTTCAATATCCTAGCCTTTTCTCAGTCTTTTTTCCCATATACTTTACCATACACACACACACACACACACACACACACACACACACACACACACACACACACACACACACACACACACAATTTGAATTAAAATGCATGCTACATAGCTGCAGCTCAGATGGACTAATAAAACTGTTAGCATACTTTATGTCAACATCAATTTTCTGTTCTGCTTTTTAATTGTTTGATTCCCTTATGATTGAAAGTAGGACTTTATGTGTGCTAGGCTGAATACTGCTGAACTGTATTCCTACTCTTTCATTTTAATAATGGGGAAGTATCTCACCATGTTTTTCAGGGTAGCCTCAAACTACTGGACCTTGTATTCTCCTGCCTCTTACTTCCTAAGTATCTAGGACTGTCACTGACATCTATCATTACCCCTGGCTTTTGTTGTTGTTGTTGTTTCTGGTGTTGAGTCAGGGTCTTTCTACGTAGTTCTAGCTGTGTATATGGAGTGTTGCACTCAAAGGCATTCGCCACCACACCTAGCCTCCCTGGCTTTTCTTCATTATTTGTTTCTCTGTTTGATCTCTTTTATCTTTTTTACTAATGAGTTTCCCAGAATGGGGTACTTTAAGCATTTATTGTCTTAGGCAGTTTATAAGAGTAATTGGAATTAGTGGGAGCTCTATCCATCATATTCAGATGGTCAGGATATTTTTAATATCTTAAGATTTTTTGTAGTTCTTGGGATCATACCTAGAGCCTCTTGCATTTTGACAAATTCTGTATTTCGGAGCCTTTAGTTTCACTAAATTGCTCAGGCTGGTGTTGAGCTCTAGACTTGACTTGTGTCTCCAAGTAGTTAAATTACAGGCTTGTGTTAACAGGTCCAGCTTTGTTGTTTCGAGACAGAATCTCACTGTGTAGGCTATGTAGTCTGGTCTGGCCTTGGTGATTGTCCTGCTTCAGCCTCCTAAATCTTCAGATGCTGGAATTATGGCAGCACTACCACATACAGCTTTTGTTTTGAGACAGTTGGCTGGGTGTGGTGGCACATGCTTTTAGTCCCAGCATTCAGTCTATGTAGTTAGGACTATATAGCCTTAGCTGGCCTAGAACTTGTTATGTAGAGGCTGATCAAAAAATTCTAGAGAGCCACTTGCCTCTGCTTCCTGTGCATCACCTTTTTAAGAGTATATGTGCATGCAGGTGCCAGAGGAGGATATTACGTGAGTCCTGCTTTCTGTTCTGACCCATCCATATACCCTCCATGTTAGTATTACAGGCATGTCAATGATCATATCCATGGCTTTTTCATAGATGCTGGAGGTCAAAGTTTCAAGCACTCTTACCTACTAAGCCAATTTCTCTGGCCCCACACTCAGCTTAAGCACTTTGGCAGAAAGAAGAACCTGTTTTCTCAAAATTAGCTAGAAGGATCTATATGAGATTAAACCTTGTTCATCCTGCTAGACCTTGATGTGTACTCCAACAAGCATATCCGTAGACCTTGTCTGACTCTTACTTGTGGCCAGGCAGGGGGGGACAGTGCATGCAAGATTAATTGGTGTTCATGTGATCAGTAACCTGTTTAATCAGTAACTGGATAAATTGCAGTACTCAAACATCCTCTTGCTTCCTCTTATGGGTTCCATGCTGGGGAATGAGTGGAATTTAATCTCTACTCTTTTATTTTGGTTCTAGGATTACTACAGTATCCCGTTTCCCACACCCACCACTCCACTTACTGGGAGGGATGGTAGCCTGGCCAGCAACCCTTATTCTGGTAGGATTGGGATAGAGCTGAATACAGAGAGATGTGTTGGGAGATATGTAGGTAGAAATGTGTTTAGTAGCAAGAAGAGTTCCATAATTAAGCTTTTTAGCAGAGGGTTGTAGAGATGACTCAGCAGTTAAGAGCATTGCCTGCTCTTCCAAAGGTCCTGAGTTCAAATCCCAGCAACCACATGGTGGCTCACAACCATCTGTAATGAGGTCTGGTGCCCTCTTCTGGCCTGCAGGCATACACGCAGACAGAATATTGTATATATAATAAATAAATAAGTTAAAAAAAATAAAACATTATAAAAATGATTTTTAGCAGAAGTGTGATTTTGTGGGGGTTGGGTGTCTGTTAGTCTCCACCTTTTTCTAGGAAGTTTGATTGAACTGCTTTTCTGTATTCCCTTGTGCCACTTTGCCCTGTGTACAGTGGCAATCTCATTGCCTTACTAGTCCTTAGGTTTTTGTTTATGCATAACTGATCATTGTCTTCTCATCTTCCCTTAACTATTGTTGTCCTTCAAGCCCTTGGAGAAGCAAGGTGTAGGAAAAGGATGGGATGGAGATTAAAGAAAACAAGTTGGCAGAGGAAGATGGGGATTTTTCATTTGGGGATCCCTTTGCACATTATAGAGTATGCAGCTAGCCCTTCTTTTCTTAGGTGACCTCACCAAGTTCGGCCGTGGGGATGCCTCCTCCCCAGCCCCAGCCACCACCTTGGCCCAACCCCAACAGAACCAGACGCAGACTCATCACACCACGCAGCAGACATTCCTGAACCCGGCGCTGCCTCCTGGCTACAGTTACACCAGCCTGCCATACTATACAGGGGTCCCGGGCCTCCCCAGCACCTTCCAGTATGGGCCTGCTGTGTTCCCTGTGAGTAACTGACTGACTGGTCTCCTTGTTGCGAAGGATCCCAATTTTGGGCATCATTCTAGCTGCTTTCAAGGCCAAATGATCCCTTAGTAATAAATAAGGAACAACTTGTACCTTTGGCCTATTTCTGATTTAGGAAGAAGGGATGTGGGATTTTAATTGGAACAAGGATTACCTGATCTTAGAGTTAGCCAAAGGAGGATTGTGATGCATTATATATCTTTGCCACCTCTTCCTTTCTCTGCTACCACTGTTTTTTTTTTTTTGTTTTGTTTTGTTTTTGTTTTTAATCTACAAACTATCTCTTGACTGCTCAGATCAGTTCTGAAAACATTAATGTTCTAGTTGTCATTTTAAAATTACATGACCAAAAGCAACTCACACAAGAAACAGTTAAGTTTTGGCTTACAGTTTGAATGGGGAGAGTCCATAACGGTGTGGTGCCCGGAGTAGGAGGTGGAGAGAATAGGAAGATGGGATCCACTTTCAGATCCTATCCCACTCATGTTCTTCCTCCAGTAAGGCTCCACCTCCTGAAGATTCTGTAACCTCAGCATTTCTCATTCAACCACAGTCAGTAAGGACCAACCACTGGCCAGCCTACTTTAGGATGATATCCACCTAACTGTCCAATCTTTGGAGTAGAACAAGTGAGACAGATGCTTTCTGTTGCTGTTTCATTCTATTTCTCTCCTTTTTGTTCTTCAGGTGGCTCCTACCTCTTCCAAGCAGCATGGTGTGAATGTCAGTGTGAATGCCTCGGCCACCCCTTTCCAACAGCCAAGTGGATATGGGTCTCACGGATACAACACTGGTAAGTTCCCTTTGGCCCTTGCTCAGTGGTCTGTGTGGGATATTACTAGATGGGAGAAAGACTTGGTATTTGAAAGTGGGTCATTGAGATAAGCTAACCCTCCACATATTGTTCGGTTGGCTTAGAGGTCTAAGAATAATACCAACAAAGAGCTTGTACTAGGGCATGTATCCACTATTCACAACGGCTAATCTGAGTTTGGGTGAGAAATGGCAGGGGCCCCAAGATTTCACTGAAATATCACTAGGGGAACATGGTAGTATGCATGGCACCAAGAGTGGAAGAGCACTGAATAGAAGGTTTAGATATTTTCCTAGCTAACGGACTATGTATGATAGGTTTGGCATAAGTTTGTAGCACTAATTTTGTTACATGACTTCCCTTTAATTCCCTAGCTAGAAGATGTACATACAGTGTGGAGAAAAATGAGTAGACATGACTGACTACTCTTTGGAGTGAGACTTGAACCCTTAGGTTTCTTCTTCATTTGTTTAGCTAGTCTTCTGCATAGGCTTGTTGCACATCTGATAGCAGGGAAGTAGTGTAGGGATTTTATGGACACATGTAGCCTAGCCCTTGCTTCTCTAACTGACATTGTTGCTTTACTTATGGACGATGGAGATGAAGAGAAAATTTTGCTTTTGTAGGTTTTTGAACTTTATGGATTTTTTTTTTTTGTTTCTTGAGACAGGGTTTCTCCGTAGCTTTGGAGCTTGTCCTGGAACTAGCTCTTGTAGACCAGGTTTGGCCTTGAACTCACCTCTGCCTCCTGAGTGCTGGGATTAAAGATGTGCACCACTACCGCCCGGCCTAACTTCATGATTTTTTTTTTTTTATTCCCCGTCCCACTTTATGGGTTTTTAAAATGTGATTTTGTTTTTGTTTTTTGAAACAGGGTCTCTTTATGTAGCCCTATCTGTCCTGGCACTCAGTATGTAGACTAGGTTGGCGTGGAATCCACTCTGCCTCCAGAGTGCTGGAACTAAAGGTGTGCACCATCACATCTGTCTGTCTTGTTTTGTTTTGCTTTTGAGACAAGGTCTCTCTGTAGCCCAGGCTTGCCTCTAATTTGTAGCAGTCTTTGCTACTGTTAAGCACTGGGGTATATACCATACCTGAGAGGACTGGAAACAATTCCATGTAATTTTCTTAATGACTTTCAGGTGAATCTGGGGAGGTGATTGCTGCAGTTGCTAATGGGTTGAACTTGAGGGTTATCTTTAAAAGCTTGCATACTGGTTACAGTTCTGTGGGATTTAGAGTTACCAACAAGTGTTCTTCATTCTTCTGTGGACTCTGTGTGGGTAAATAGCCAAGCTTTATAGTAATTAAAGAACTGAGCACAGAAGACAACAAATAGGCTTAGGTATTAATAGAGGTTTGAACTGTGGCCTATAAAACTGGGTCATGATACACGTTTTCAAAATCTTGAGGAACCTCTGAGATTTAATGCCCATACTCCTTATGGCTACTTTTCTCATTGAACAAGGCCTACTCTAATCTTTGGTTGAGTATAGAGATATAAGCTTTTTGACTTAGAATGGCTTCACCTCCCAAATTTACCATTAGGTTTAAGTACTAAGTGGTCCAGAATCAGATTGGAATCTGATTTTGAAACTATTAGCTTCTTACCTACCTTAAAATTTCAGAAATCTGCTATAGCAGCTTTTCGAGAACCCCCAGTTGCCAACCCCCAACAGAGGTCTCTTGTCATTCTGTTCCTCATCAACCTCTAAATTCATTTATTTTTATGTATTTGATTCCTTTTAGGAAGAAAATATCCACCCCCTTACAAGCATTTCTGGACGGCTGAGAGCTAATTTGGCCCAAGCCTGGGGGCTGTGTTTTGTGTGTGTATATAAATTTGCACTGAAGTCTTGTTTCAGAAACCAGACCACTGAGGAGAGCCTGCTGAGCTGAGGCCATGGCCCGCGTGGCTTGGGGAAATGAGTTGGTGGATACCTTCTGGGCTTTTGAACTTGCCCCCCTCCCCATTTCCCTCTCCCCCATGTGTCTGACCCTGTCTTACCCATTTCGAGTTCGAGCGGTGCAGCACCTCCGAAGCATCAATGCACACGCCTGCTGTTGCTTTTGATTTCTGGAAGGCATGTAGTTCCAACTTGTAACAAAAAATATTTGTAGTCTTCAATAAACTGTGGTATTTCTTTAGCTAACTCTGCGTTCTTTCCGTGCATGTCTTTCTGGACACTAGAGCCAATGCTGTATTGTGGATAAAGGGTGGAGGGCGGTCTTTTCAGTCAACCCCTAGTATAGCCAAAGAGCTGTTAGTGTTTCAGTATAGTTAAAACAGCCCGTTTCCAGCCTGTTGATTGGTTGGTAAAGCTATTATAAATAAACAAAAACAACAAAACTGATTTCCCATGCTTTTATGTCTTTACTTTTTCATGTAGATCCTCCCCTTGCCTCTGACTCAAGCTGAGGGCAAGGGACAAGAAGTTAGTGTCACGTCATAGTGAAAGGCTAACGCTGTTGTTAGGGAAGTATCGTTGTCCAAGGCTTAATTTCTACATTTGGTTCTCAGCGTTGACTGTCTGATTAATATCGCATCAGGTTATTAGTGATCACTTAGTTGATGGCTCAGGCTTTGTGGAAACTGTGCTAGCCTGGAACACTGTTCATGGTCCTTTGATGGCTTTTCAGAGATGGTGAAATATTTTTAGTCTTTTTTACTAATGGATGTAGCCAAAGCTATGTGAGAGATGTTTGGTCAGACATCCTTTTGGGAAGTTTGTCCTCCATGCACTCACTAACCAGTACATTGTCAGCCGTTGGTTTATAGCAGAAATTTGAACAATTAGACAACCACCCTTGGTTAATTGGAAATCGTATACTCAACTTTCCTTTAGTACAGTTCCTTACCCCTCTGGTCCTATGGAGTTTAACCAGTTTTCCAAGTTGCTGCCATGCTAAGTAAGAAACTTTTTTTTTTCTTCTGCCTACCACCTACATTGTTTTGTAATTTTTTTTTTATCACTTGTTGGGTAATTGGGGTAGGTAGGACATGTGGGATGGGAAGGAGAGCAAAACTTTAGTCTGAGGATCTCTGTAATAGCTAGTAAAAATAGGGAAATCAAAGCCTGCTACTTTTTAGGTTTTCTAATACTTACATAGAGGCTATTATAGCCAGTATACAGGATTCTCTTTTTCCGTGTTTCATTTCTGGTTCTTCTATACAATTTAAAACTTGAACTAAACTTTTTATGTAAAAATAAACAAGGTAGGAGCTTGCTAGAACTAATTTCTCCTTACCACCCAGTGTAAGAAGTTTCTCCCACCCTGTGTAAGCATCCTAGTTTCTCTTGGCAAGAGAGTAACCAAGTCACCTGTGGGCACTTATCTATTAAAGATAACTCATTGTCTCTTTGGTTTTGTCTTGAAAATATTCTGTAACCTGGCTCATTTCCCTTCCCCATCAAACCTCACTAGCTTTAGTCCTTTCCGTATCTGAACTTAAAGTTATGCCTGCAAACCATTGTTCTCTCAGCTAGGCATCTGGGGTCTGAAAAGAGAAAGAAGAAAAATCTTTGCTACCTCCAAAAGACTTTGATATACTGTTCCCTTTGTTTACTTTGTGCCTTCGAAGTATGCAGTTAAGGCTTTGGAGATAAGGAAGTATTTTTTCATGCTTTATTTCTATGCTTCCTTTTCTTCCCCTAGAATTGTATTTGTTCCTTTTGAAGGGCACTATCTGGACTTAGGATATGGTAGGGTTTAACGTTAATTTTTTTTTTTTTCTCGGTGCTAGAGGTCAAACCCTGGTTCTTGTGCTAGCTAGAAAAGCACCTAATCACTGACTAAATCTTTAAGCCTTAAAGAAAATCAGTTCTATTGGAACATTCTAAAGTGATTGTGAACTTAACTCCTAAGGGCTGCCTTTCTTTTAGGCATTGGTTAGGAGAATTTGAGTTTCTGGAATTTGTGTGGAGTTCCTTGTGATTTTATCATTAATATATCACTTAAAAAAAAAAAAAGCCGAACAAAGCGCCATCAGAGTGCTTCTCAAATAAAAGAATAATGTGCTTCTAGAGGCAAGAATCTAAAAGCATAAGAATGTAGTTTTCTGGTTTCCTTTTTTTATTTTACAGGAGCTAATAATGTCTATTTTTACAGGAACTAATAATGGTTTTTTCAATTGTGAATTTCTAGTTAAATTAACTTATTTTCCACATTTTGTTTAAAATGTCGCTAGTGACATGCTAGATTATCCCATGGCTTTTCCTGTCTTCTTGATTCATTGACCAATGTTGTTAGGAAGGAAGATTGTAGTAGTATGTTTATTTTAGCCTGAGAACAAATTAAAATGGATTATACTACTGCAGGCTACTTTAAACTGTGGTGGCAGGGAATTTTTCAACAGGAAACATGAGTTAGATATGGATTAAAGCTGTTATTTGTGGGCAAGCTGAAGTAATGAAAATGACATTGCCTTTATGTTCCATATAGGTGTCCTCCCCACCACCACACCACTAGAATTATAGAACTAGAAATTCATCTTGTGTGAGCCCTTTAAGTCACAAGGATATAAGCCTAGCATTCCTATGGCCAGAGGAGTGAGGTGAAGTGAACTGAGGCTCTGAGAAGAAGCACTGGGGCCTCTGCATTGGACTGTTCCTAATACTTAACAATGTACTTTTAAAGATTCTGAGCCCCAAAGTGTCTTGTAGAACAGTAAGAGCCAAATTATCTAAGTTTTAAAAGGCAGAACCAAGTGGAGTTTGAGTAGACTGGTTCACAGTGGACATTAAATTTATAATACCCTTTTGCTTTGAAATCATGCTACTGAGATTTTGCTCATACCCCTTGTGCTCCCATCAAAAAGAGGTTCATGTATTCCACACATATTATCTAGAAAGGGCAAAAGAACTCTTAGGCAGCATTTAGGTTATGAATTCTAACATCTCAGAGCTGATGTAATGGTGGAAAAAACATACCAAAATTCTTTTGCAGTGCCATAGCTAGAAAGGCTGCAGACATCACGTTGTCCTAGGAAAAGAGAATCTAGGCTGATAGCAGACAGAGCTAATCCTCTCTGTTTCCTCCTCCCCTAGGTGTATCAGTCACCTCCAGTAACACGGGCGTGCCAGATATCTCGGGTTCTGTGTACTCCAAAACCCAGGTAGGTGCCTGGTGTGGATGAAAGTAGAAAGAGATGGAGGTGGAGTCGCAGTTAGAAAAACCCTCAGGAGAGGTGTCCAAAACCCATTCTACCTTCTCTAAATGAGTTGTCTGTAGACTTCAGTTTCTCTAGGATTTTATGAGAAATGTCATAGGAAGGTCAAGTGTTGTAAATAGTAATTTAATGTCATTTATTTACTGTGCAAATGGTCTTGGCCCCTTGACCTACCCACTTAGTATTTTCATAACTTTGCAAGAGAATAAATATGGAAATGAAGGGAAACTAGTTAATTTCATTCTTTGTAAGTCCATAACCATGAGTGGAAATGAAGTGAGGTGTTTGTTACTGAGTTATCTATAGGTATGTCCATTTTCATTTTTATGTCCCAGAACCTTCCATACTCAAGATATCTCTTCAGTTTTTTATTCATTTTTTCAGAGATATCTACGAAGTTTTAATTTATGCTAAGCCACAGAGGCAGGAATGTCCAGACTAGTGAGCAAATTTCCCTGTATTCACATGAAATGTACAATTTTATTTTTATTTATTTATTTTGAGGAAGGGTTTTATTCTTTAGTCCTGGCTAGCCTGGAACTCACTGTGTAGATCAGGCTAGTCTCAAACTGCAGAGATCCATCTGTTTCCCAAGTAATTAGAATTTAAGGTGTGCAGCATCATGCCTGACTAATAAAAGATTTTATGGGTGCTTTGACAGTCATCTTTCTGCTTGATCCTTATGACAAGCGGTCAGTAGTAGCACTCTCTCTCTCTCTCCCTCTCTTACTTATTTTGAGGCAGGGTTCCTCTGTGTAGCCTTAGCTGTTATTGGCTGTCCTGAAACTCCCTCTGTAGACCAGGCTGGCCTTGAACTCAGATTCTCCTGCTTCTGCCTCCTGAGTGCTGGGATTAAAGGTTTGCACCATCATTGCCTGATTTATCTCTTTTATTTTGAGGAAACTGAGGCTGAATGGTTAATTAGCCTAGGATCATGGAGCTATGCAAAAAGAAGAGCTAGGACTAAGACTTTTGAGTGTTTGACTTGAGGTGTGCTATTGTTTCTGACCATGCTGCTTTCTGAGGATAGAGGTATTTGGGCTCAGAATGTTTTTCTGATGATCCCTTTAACTCTTTCTCGTCCTGTTCTCTTGGGATAGCAGTCCTTTGAGAAACAAGGGTTTCATTCCGGTACTCCTGCTGCCTCCTTCAACTTGCCTTCAGCCCTAGGAAGTGGAGGGCCCATCAATCCTGCCACAGCTGCTGCCTACCCACCCGCCCCCTTTATGCATATCCTGACCCCCCATCAGCAGCCACATTCTCAGATCCTTCATCATCACCTGCAGCAGGATGGCCAGGTAATAGCCCTTCTCCCTCTCTCCTTTCCCTTCATCTTCCTTCCTATCCCTTAAAACTGCCTCCCTTTTCCTTTTCTTACCCTTCCTTACCACCACCTTCACCCAGCCCTCCCAGTGCCAGCCAGGGGCACAGCACATACAGACACAAGCGCACATAACATGAGCAGTTGTCAAAGGAAACATGAGAGATTGGGCCAGATTGAAACCCTTTTGCCCAGTTCCTTTGGTACCTTTCTCCTCCACCTCCCGTGGCACAGCTGTCCTCATCCTGTCAGACCTGGGTCACACCTTCCCTTGTAACCTCTCCCAGCCTTCTCCCTTCCCTGACATTATAGCTTTCCCTTCTAACGGTGGAGTTCTATTGTCAAAAGTTTGTCCCTTTATTTTCCATATATCCTGGTTCTGCCTCAGCTACCATATTTGCAGATGATTCTCTGTTGCCAGCGCCAGCAGGAGGAGCAGGTAATGAAATTGAATGATAATATGCTTGAACCAACCTCTATTTAGTCCCCATTTCACCTCCACAGCCTCAGATAACTTGAAAAGCCTACCCCATCACAAATCGGGATACACAAACAGAAACACTATGCTAAGCTCTCTGGCCTCCCCATCCTCTCTTCCTTCCCTCTTCAACACCCTCTTTATCTTTCTACCCTTCCCCAACTCTGGAAAACACTTGGTTACCACAGTGGAAAAGATTCTAGGGGCAGCATCTGGAGCTTGATGCCTCAGGTCTTTCCTTTGTTTGATTGGTTTCACATTAATTAATGTGTGGTGGTGGGTGGATCTGAATGGTGGTAAAAGAAACCACTTGAGAACTCCAACATAGGTGGCTGGGCAACTTTCTTGCTGCCAAAGATAAAAGCTTTCCATATTGAGGCATTCACAGAAATGAGTGAGAATGTAATCATCTTGTGATCACTCACTTCAAAAAGGCCAGAATTCTCATAGTTGCCTTTTTTAGACCAGGACAGTAGGTACTGGGGAAGACAACTGACAGGAATGGAACCAACTCACCATATTATCTCCAAAGTGTTCTTGTCCACTTTTCATTTTTCCTGTACTTTATAAGGTTAAAAAGAAAAATGTCGCCTTGTAAAAGAGGCTATGTAGAATGAATTTTCTGTGCTTGAAACGTTGGCTTCATAGTCGGCTCTAAGTAAAGGAAATGAGAGAGTAGAACTGTTTTGCACATTTCCACGTCAAGATGTTACAGTTTGGTCCCACTAACTAGACACCTTTCTCCTCCCCCATAACCCTCCCACCCCTGCAGACGGGCAGCGGGCAACGTAGCCAGACCAGCTCCATCCCGCAGAAGCCCCAGACCAACAAGTCTGCCTACAACAGCTACAGCTGGGGGGCCAACTGAGGCCCTGACCCTCTTCTCCCGGTCCCATCTTCTGAGAGGGCTTCTCAGCCTGGAAACTATGGAAACAGCATCAAAGAGAGAAAAGAATGTGGGGCGATTCCGCTGCTCCACACCCCAGCGGCCCATCCCACACCTCAGCTTCATGTCTGTCCCATTCCTAATACCATCCCACCCTGTTGTATGTATTATAGGATTTGTATTTTCTCTCCCCACCCCATCCCCTTCCTCTTTGCATTCAAGATTATGAAACTTTTGCTCTGGGCCCTGCCTTTCCTTCACTTCTTCCTGTTCACCCTGGTGGTGTATGGATGAGGTAGGGAGGCACCCCCCCAAATATATATCAGCCCAACGGCCCTAAGTCTTCTCCTTTATTATTAGGAAAACCAAACAACACACAAAAAAATGGCATCATAAATATGAACAGCATTGTCATATGAATTAGTTGAAGTGTTTTTTTTTGTACTGTGTCCTCAAACTTAATGGATTAATGTGTCTTGTATATATATACATATATATATAAAAAAAAAAGAAGAAAAAAACCAAACCTCTACCTTCAGCCTCTGCCCATTCTTGCTCCGTCTAGGATATCCTCACTCTCGTCGATGACCAGCTTGGTGAATAAGTATTATCGTACCAACTGGGCCTCTCTAGCAGGCTCGAAGGCTGTGGAATAAAGTGAAATCTTTGCCCTTTAAGAACTCTTACCTTAATGTGCTAGTATTTTGCCCTTAAGGGGATTCCCTTTTATACCCTGTGACTGGAAAGAACCACTACAAATCTTCATTTCTCCTAGAAACTGTCTCATCTACAGCAAGTTTAAGGAAGTGAAGCGGGGAGGAGTAAGAACATTTAAAGGAGAGAGGACTGGGAATCCGAGTGTGCTTTTAATGGATGCTGCAGTCTGAAGCCAACAGTAGCTGTTGACTGGCACGACTCAAGCTTAGGCCCTTTTCCCTTTATAGAGGTAGACAACAGTACTTGTTGCCCGAGCTTTGTTTTTGAGACAGTCTTACTGTGTAACCCTGACTGACCTTTAACTTGGTATGGAGACCAGGCTGGTCTCAATTTCAGAGGTCTGCCTGCCTTGCCTATTTTACGTGGCTTAGAAATGCTCAGTTTCTGGGAAAAGGGTGGATGATGGAGTGCAAGCTCTGGGGTGAGGGCATGGTGCGGTAAAAGGTTTTGAACTTCAATTACATGGGAAAGGGAGTTTTATTTTCCTGTAAGAGCCTGAAACTCATATTGCCAAGGATTCAAGAGATTCTGCTTCAGACTTCCCAAACTGCAAGTATCCTCTTGGCTTGAGTGGTAAGGGTGTGTGTTTGAGTCAGGGTCTCGCTACGTAACTCGGTCTGGCATGAAATTGTGTACACCAGGCCGCATACAGAGTTCCCCGCCTGCCTCTGCCTCTGGAGTGCCGAATCTCATAGTTAGACGCTCTTTGTTCCTTTCCGGGATGCTTCAGTAGTTTCTCTTCCCTGCCTAGTAGAAATCCTACCTTGTTGGTTGCAGTCTGTTTTCAAGTTTAAAAGAGCGCCTAGGCGTGGTGGTAACCTTCCTTAATCCCAGCACTGGGGAGGCAGAACAGGCAGATCTCTTAAGTTTGAGGCCAGTCTGGCCTCAACAGCCAGGGCCACGCAGAGAAATCGTGTGTCGAATAAACACGTTTAAAATAATTTTTTTATGGCCAAAACTAATTCCCTACTAGCTCAAGAGGTTCCTAGTATCCTTCCTCTTCTCTGTTGAGCAGTAAGGAAATCGCTCTGGAAGGAGCTTGGTAAAAAACACTGCCCAACAAATAGTGTTGGACGTCACTTACATCAGTCTAAAAACAAACACAAAGTGGGTCTTTTCTGAGCGTGGGGCTAGGCAGGGCTCGGGACAGGCTTCTCCCTCTGGCGTCTTACTCGGAACCATAAAGAGTAACGGAAACATCCGTTGGGACCTGGCAGATGGGCAGGAAGAAAAACCACCTAGAAGGGATGCGATCTTGGACCGTAGGGACTCCACAAGCCCACCTTCACTCAAAACTGAAAGGTGACATATGAGAAAAGCTTCGCGTCTGTGGAGCGCCGTCAACCCCGCCTCTTCCTCCGTGTTACGGCCGTTTTACGACAATGCCGCGTCGCAGTCTTGTTTTCCGGCAGCGACTGCTGAGCCCGAGCTATATCTGACAGGGTGTTCGCTGATGTCCTGCAGAAGTTTGAAGTTTCTAGTGCTCCTACGGTAATGAGCTTCTTTGACCTTTTCCGGGGCTTTTTCGGCTTTCGTGGACCTCGGAGGTGAGCGTATTTCTGGGCTGAACATGAGGGAGGGATGTTCTTTGGGGACGTTTGACCCCTTCGCCGTAATTTTGGAACGCTTCCTTCCCCGCCCCCTTCAACTCCTGCTGTGAGAATAAAAATCTCTACCTTGAGTACTCGCCTCGCCACAATGACCAAAGCGGTTCTGAAGAGGAGAGAAACAGTGCCTGTCTCCAGAGTGGGGTGATGCAACAGGGACCTGGGTGGAGAAGACAATGGGGGTCTGGGGAAGAGGACAATGAGCAAGTGAGCAGGACCTTGGGCAAAAGGAGTGGGCAGTGAGACACCGAAGAAAAACCAGGGAGGCGTTTGCGAGATGTCGGGAGGTTGGGATGGGCTCTAATTAGAAACATACAAAACCCGAATAGATTCATCAGCGTTGTTTTGACTTGGAAGCCAGCTCTCCAGTGTTTTCTTCAGCTGCCTAGACCCTTACCCTTGTCCCATTTTGCTGGCCTTGGGTTGATTTTATTGCTTAGTGCTGAAATCTTCGTGGCTTATCTGCCTCCACTCGCAGCCACAGAGATCCCTTTTTTGGAGGGATGACTCGAGATGATGACGATGATGACGACGAAGAGGAGGAAGACAGAGGCACGTGGGGTCGAGGGAGCTATAGGTTTGATGGTTCTCAGCCTCCGGAGGAATTCGGTTTCAGCTTCAGCCCAGGAGGAGGGATGCGATTCCACGACAACTTTGGCTTTGATGATCTAGTACGAGATTTCAATAGCATCTTCAGCGAGATGGGGGCCTGGACCTTGCCTTCCCACTCTCCTGGTGTGTAGATTTCCCTGAGGGAGAACTTACTGGGTTACTGGGTGAAATACGGACCTTGTAGAGTAGTTGGGGATGGAGAGTGCAAAAGCTGATTTCACTAAGATTTAATGTGTCTTAAGTCCTTTCCTATCCCAGTATCAGCTCCCAACTTTCTGCAGAACTTCCAGGTCCCGACTCAGAAACTCCTAGTGAGAGACTGCAGGAAGGGCAGACGCTGCGGGACTCAATGCTTAAGTACCCTGATAGTCACCAACCCAGGATCTTTGAGGGGGTCTTGGAGAGTCATGCAAGACCTGAATCCCCGAAACCAGCTCCAGATTGGGGGTCTCAGGGACCTTTTCATTGGGTGAGTACTCTGTCTGCACCTGAAGTACAGTGACTAAACCCTTTCCTGGAGTCTCTGAGTTGGAATTCTAGCTCCTCTAATTAGTGCATTTATCTGAATTTTCTTCTTTGTTGGGCTTTTTGTTTTGAGTCTTGGGACCCACTGTGTAGACTAGACTGGCCTCAAATTTAGAGACCTGCCTCTCTGCCTCTGGGTTAAAATGTGCTAGCACACCTAGCCTAAGGCTTATTTAATGTTTTATGTATGAGTGTTTTGCCAGCTTGTTTGTTCTCTGTACGGCATGCGCCTGGTGCTCACAGAGGTCAGAAGAGGGCATTGAATACCCTGGAACTCAAGTTATGATGGTTGTGAGCCACCATGTTGGTACTGGGAGCTATAAACTATGGTTTCTTGCAAGAGTGTTCCCTACCCTCTCTTTTATTTATGTATGTATGTATTTTGAGATAGGGTCTCTCTGTAGCCTTAGCTATCCTGGAACTTGCTGTGTAGATCATGCTAGACTCAAACTCAGGGACCTGCCTGCCTTTTATGTTTGTTAGTTTGGTTTTTTGTTGCTGTTTGTTGTTTTGAAGATTTATTTTTTAGCTTAGTGGTGGTGGTGCACACCTTTAATCCCAGCTCTCAAGAGGCAGAGGGAGCTCCAGGACTGGAGCCATAACTACTGAGGAACCCTGTCTTGAAAAATGAAAAAAAAAAAAAGGCTTTATTTATTTTGTGTATGTGTGCCTGTGTGAATGCTTGTGTGCCAGGTGTCCACATTGTGAGGTGCTGAAGCCCCTGGAGCTCTGAGCTGCCTGATATCCTGTAGAAGAATAGCAAGTTTTCTTAACCTATGGGCCATCTTTCCAGCCTTTTGCTTCCATTTTCTTTTTGCAGTACAGGAGAATAGAATACAAAGGGGAAATGGAAATATTCTGCCCTTTTTTCCCCCCTGAGACAGGTTTCTCTGTGTCATTCTGGAATTCACTCTGTAGAACCACCACCTGACTCTGCTTTTTTTTTTTTTTTAATTACTAGTTTTAATTCTTTTATTCTTGGTTAAAAGGGGGTCTTGAGGCTGGGCATGATATTGCATGCCTTTAATCCTAGCACTCTTGAGACAGAGTCAAGCCAGTTTCTGTTGAGTTCAAGGCCATCCTGGTCTACACAGAAAAAAACCTGCCTTGAAAACACACACACACGAAAGAAAGAAAGAAAGAAAGAAAGAAAGAAAGAAAGAAAGAAAGAAAGAAAGAAAAGGGAGAATCTTGAGTTGGACATGGTGGTGCACACCTTTGATCCCAGCAGCAGGGAGGTAGAGGCAGGCAGATCTGTGTTTGTTCGAAGCCAACCTGGTCTATGAGCATGTTCCAGGATGAGAAACTCTGTCTTGAAAAAAAAGATCTTGAAGATGCAAGATGCAGGAAAGTATTTCGTGAAGTCAGGTTGGTAGAAGTCCGTGTGGAACTACTGAAGGTGTGTGAGCATAAGCTGCCAGACGGAAGTGTTTGGAACTTGGGAGGAGTCTGGGCCTCTGACCCTTCGAGTTTCACCAACTCTGTGTGGCCTCTTCTGCAGTTGGATGATATATGGCCTGTGACCCCCCGTTCTAGAGCCAGAGAGGACAACGGTGAGTCTGGTGGGAGGGCACACTTGCCATGTCCTCCTCCTCCAGCTCTCTGGAGTCTCCTCCTCCCACTCTCTCCTGGCTGTTATCTCTCTGCCTTTTCAGATCTTGACTCCCAGGTTTCCCAGGAAGGTCTCGGTCCACTTCTTCAACCCCAACCCAAACCCTATTTCAAGAGCATCTCTGTGACCAAGATCACTAAGCCAGATGGGGTGAGTTGAGAGAGAAGAGTTAAAAAACTGGTTAGAGAATGCTCTGAAAAGAAGGGCCTGTTAAGATAACACGAGACTCAACAGTGGTGTTAGAGATATGCGGACCTTCTTGCAGGCAGTGGAGGAGCGCCGCACTGTGGTGGACAGTGAGGGACGGAACGAGACCACAGTGACCCATCACGAAGCACATGACAGTTCCAGCAGTGGTACGTTAAGAGTTACTCAGAAAGGCCCATCTCTTAACTCCTTGGGGAAAGGCTATGCCTACTTACTGATGCTTTTCCTCTGTCTTGTTTATTCTGTCAATTGTATGATTTTCTTCCTTAGATCCAGTCTCTGAAAGATCTTCAGCTCTGGATGATCCCTTTTCCATCCTGGATTTGCTCCTTGGACGTTGGTTTCGGTCCCGGTAGCTTTGTTAATAATCTTCAGAAGTCTTCAGGTCCTTTCCACTCCCTTCAAATTGTCCATTGCCAATAAGCTTAGCTTTGTGTGTCATCCTAAGGGTTGTGAGTGTGTGAAACAATGCATTGAGCTTATGCCAGTCTGTCATTCATCCAAATTGACCAATAAAGCCTTTATTTATGCTAAAGGTCTTGGTCTTGGTTTTGTCGAGGTTCTTTTGCTTTCTTTACCCATCCAGGGTTTCCAAAATTATCTTGACTTACAATTTTATATTGTGTGTGTACACAGGAGTGGTGTGCACATGTAGAAGTCAAGACTACATGTGGGAATGAGTTCTCTCCACAGCGTGGGTTCCAGCTCACGCTCTCAGACTTGGCAGCAGTCATTCTTACCCACTGTCTCTCTAGCCCTTCATTATTATTTTTTAAATATTTTTCCATTTCCAAAACAAGATTTAATAAATTAGATGCAAGAAGAAAATTATTTTATGACTAAGAAAATAACTAGAGGTAATTCTAGTAACATTTCTAGAAGAAGGGCATCTCAGATCACCAAAAGGCGCTGGTAGGGAACTAGGATAGCTGCTTCCTTAAGTACAAGACCACTGGCTGCGCAACTCGCGAGAGAATTTGTACTCCGTGTGCAAATAGACAGATCTCACTGTGTTTTTTCTGATTGGCCTGGAGTTCCCTGTGTAGACCAGGTTGGCTTTGAACTCAGATCTTCTGCTTCTGCCTCCTGAGTTGCTGGGATCAAAGGTGTATGTCTGTCTGTCTTTCTCTCTCTCAGGAATTTTTTTGAGATTCATTTATTTATTTACTATTATGTACTCAGTGTTCTGCCTTGCACTCCGGAAGAGGACACCAGATCTCATAGATGATTGTGAGCCACCATGTGGTTGCTGGGAATTGAATTCAGCACCTTAACCTTTGAGCCATCTCTCCAGCCTGCTTTTGTTTATGTTTTAATTTATTATTTATTTCCTTTGTAATTACTATTTATTGGTTTTAATTAATGTTAAAAATATAACTAGCAAAAACAGATTTTTTAAATTAAAAAAATCTTTTTAGCTAAGCGGAAGTTTTTCTTTTCTTTTTCTTGTTAACTTTTTTTGAAACAGGGTCTGACTATAGACTATGGTCCAGCTGTCCTAGAACTAATCATGTCATCCCAGGACAGTCAAGGCTGCGTAGAGAAACCTATGCAAAAAACCCATAACCCTGTCTCCAAAAATGGGGGAAAAAACCTTTATTTATTTTGTGTATGTGCCTGTGTGAATGTTTGTGTACCAGGTGCCTGCATTATGAGGTGCTGAATCCCCTGGAGCTCTGAGCTCCCTGATATCCTGTAGAAGAATAGGCAGGAATATGGTAGGAAAGGACTGATTTTTTTATAAGTTGTTTTCTGACCTCCAACAATGACACATATGTGCCTATACACACATACAGATGTGATAAAAAATTAGTATTATGATTCAACAAAACGATTCAGCAAAACAAACACTTGCCACTGTGGCTGACAGCCTGAATTCAATCCCCAGGACTCACATGGTGGAAGGAGAACCATTTCACAGATTGCCCTATGACGTCTACACTGGCACTATGGCATATATACCATATAAAATTAATGAAGCTAATTGTTCACTTAGAAAAGTTAACAAGAAAACAATAATGAACTGGGCTGGAATGCATCAGCAGGTGGAGTGGTTGCGCAACATGAGTTTACATCTCGTGCCCACATAAAAAGCTGGGCTTGATGTCATGTACTTGTAATCTCAAGGCTGGGGACATAGGAAGGAGGAATCTTGGACTTGCCAGCAAGTCAAGCAGAATTAGCTTCAGGTTTGCCTGAGAAAAGGGGGAAAAGCAATTGAGGAAAATGCCCATTGTCAACCTTTGGCCTTCATACACACGCATGTTCACTTCTTACCTCTGGCTCCATACACACGCGTGTTCACTTCTTACCTCTGGCTCCATACACACGTGTATTCACTTACCTCTGGCTCCATACACACGCGTGTTCACTTCTTACTTCTGGCTCCATACACACGTGTATTCACTTACCTCTGGCTCCATACACACGCGTGTTCACTTCTTACTCTGGCTCCATACACACGCGTGTTCACTTCTTACCTCTGGCTCCATACACACGCGTGTTCACTTCTTACCTCTGGCTCCATACACACGCGTGTTCACTTCTTACCTCTGGCTCCATACACACGTGTGTTCACTTCTTACCTCTGGCTCCATACACACGCATGTCCACTTCTTACCACTCACTGAATTTTTTTTTTTTAAATAAAAAATACTGCATGGGCTGGAGAGCATTTGGTGCTTTTGCAGAGGACCAAATTCAGGTTCAGTCCTCAACACCCATGTTACACAGATTACAACCTCCTGTAACTCCAGTTCCAGAAGATGCATACACACATAAAATACATGGGAGGCCAGAGGAAGACCTTGACTACTGTCTTCCTCTATGGTTCTGTTGTCACTTCGAAACAGAGTTAGTCACACCAAAAAAAAAAAAAAAAAAAAAAAAAGAAGAAGAAAAGTGAGGAGAAACAAGTCAGCTATGAGATTTTGAAGAGCTAGTGACATGGCTCAGCAGATAAGGCCACTAATCACCAAGCCTGGAAACCTGAGTTCAATCCCCATGACCTAAAAGAGTTTAAGGAGAAAACTGATTCCTTCAAGTTATCTTATAACCTCTATACGGGTACTGTGACACATGCTCTCCCCCCCCCAAAAAAAAAACAAAAAGAAGAAAAAATATTTTGAAGAAATAGATGAGGAAATCTTCCTTGCAAAGTATATGCGAGGAGAGATGGCTCAGCAGTTAAGAGTGTTCTCAACAGTTAAGAGCATTTATTGCTTTTGGAGGGATCCTGGGTTTGGTTCTCTGCATCCATATAGTGGTTCATAACTATCTGTAATTTCAGTTCCAGGGGATCTAAGGCCCTTTTCTGACTTGTGCAGGTACCAGTCGTGAATGTGGTGCACAGAGTTACATGCCAACAAAACACCCAATAGAAGCGTGGCAGTGGTGGCACACACCTTTAATCCCAGAAGATTAAACTCAGAGGCAGATCTCTGAGTTTTGAGCCAGCCTGTTCTACAGAGTGAGTTCTAGGACAGCCAGGTTTACGCAGAGAAATCATGTCTCAAACAAAAGCACTACTATATATAAATATATTTTTTATTTTTTTAAGATTTATTTATTATGTATACAACATTCTGCCTCCATGTATGCCCGCACGCCAGAAGAGGGCGCCAGATCTCATTACAGATGGTTGTGAGCCACCATGTGGTTGCTGGGAATCTAACTCAGGACCTCTGGAAGAGCAGCCAGTGCTCTTAACCACTGAGCCATCTCTCCAGCCCTATATATAAATATATTTTTAAAAACTTTAAATACTCAGTATAAATAATTGAATTTTTAAAAAATTATTTTAAGTGTATGAATGTCTTGTCTCTATACCACTTTCATGGTACAGTGCCCTCAAACCAGAAGAGAGAAAGCATCAAGTCCCCTGGAACTGTAGTCCTAGGCTTAAAGATATGTAATACTAGCTCTGTTGTGGAGTAATCTTTTTGTATGTTGTGAAGATGTGTTTTTCCCAAGGCACCTTTTGATTGGTTTAATAAAGAGCTGAATGACCAATAGCTAGGCAGGAAGAGGTTAGGCAGGACTTGTAGGCGGAGGGAGAGAAAGAGGAGACGAATCTAAGCATGAGACACCAGAGAACATGAAAGGAAACAGGAGGTACAAGATGGGAGAAAGCTGGTGACCTCCCAGAAAAAAACATCTACACATGGCACCCAACATCTGGCCACGTATATCCTCATAAGGCCTGAGAAAGATAGTATATATCCCTGCAAGCCAGAAGAGGGCACCAGAGCTCATTACAGATGGTTGTGAGCCACCATGTGGTTGCCGGGAATTGAACTCAGGACCTTTGGAAGAGCAACCAGTGCTCTTAACCGCTGAGCCATCTCTCCAGCCCTAGCATTTAATATCATAGGACTTTCCATGACAATGAGACACATTTGTTCCTGGTAGCACCGGTCAACTTCATTAAAAGGATGATGGGCTTCAAAGAACCTCCATATGGAATTTGCTTTCATTATGGCAAAGTTAGTCATTTGGGCAAGAAACTGCCCCTTGCCTCAATTGCTGACAGAACGCTGTCTAAATTGGACAAGCAGGACACAAAGGAAGATAACTGCCAAACTCTGCCAAGACAAAGTATGACAGTTCTTCAAAATTCCTGCTTCACAGAAAAGTCTGTCAGATAGTTTAGGCCCATAGGCCAAATAGGGTTGCCCCCCAACATTGTAGAGGAACCTTGGGTGACTGTCCAAGCAGCCAGATGTCTTGTCATTTCTTAGTTTTGAAAGTTGTTTGCTTTGTACTTCCTGTTTACTCAAGTAATAGTTTATTCTTCTCAGGGCTCTGATTGAGTTGAAGATAAGATAGTTTTTCTTTTTTTCGAGACAGGGTTTCTCTGTAGCTTTGGAGGCTGCCCTGGAACTAGCTCTTGTAGACCAGAGTGGTCTCCAACTCAACAGAGATCCACCTGCCTCTGCCTCCCGAGTGCTGGGATTAAAGGTGTGCACCACCACTGCCTGGTGAAGATGAGATAGTTATAGTTTTCTTTTTACCAAATACAGAAAAGAAACTTACAAAAGAGATGTAAAATGTATAAGGTTGAGAGACATAAAAGCTTAAGTTGTTTATCTAAGGAAATGTTTTAAGGTCTAAAAAGGTTGGTAATAGAAGCTATGATTAAAAATGGTTTAGGTATAAAACTTTGGACTCACTGAGATAGGATAGATAATACAGTACTTTCTCCAAATTTGCCAAATACATATAGACAGGACATTGTAAATAAAATTCTTACTTGAAAATTGTTTTTATTGTATATAGTTTTGTGTAGCATGGCTTTTTTCATAGTTATTTTATTTTTTTACATGCCAATCCCACTTACCCCTCCCTCCTCTTCTCTTTCTCTCTCCCTCCCCCCACTCCCATCTGCTCCTCAGAGAGGGTAAGGCCTCCCCTGGGAAGTCAATTAAGTCTTCCCCATCACCTCGTTGAGGCAGGACCAAGGTCCTCCCCTCCATACCTAGCCTGAGTAAAGTATCTCTCCATAGAGAATGGGCTCTACAAAGTCAGCTCATGCATCAGAGTTAGATCCTGGTCCCACTGCCAGTGGCCCCATTTACTGCCCAAGTCACACCATTGTCACCTGTATTCAAGGGGCCTAGTTTGGTCCTATGCAGGTTCCCTAGTTATCAGTCTGGAGTCAGTGAGCTCCCACTAGCTTGGGTCAGCTGATTCTGTGGGTTTCCCCTTCATGGTCTTGACTCCTTTGTTCATATTATTGCTCCTCCCTCAGTTTGATTGGACTTTGGGAACTCAGCCCATTGGTTAGTTGTGGATCTCTGCATCTGCTTCCATCTGTTCCTAGAAGAAGGTTCTAGCTTCTCTGGAGCTGTGGACTGTAGGCTGGTTATCCTTTGTTATGTCTGGTATCTACTTATGAGTTCATCTTTCTGGGCCTGGGTTACTTCACTGAGGATGTTTTTTTTTTCTAGTTCCATCCATTTGCCTGCAAATTTCAAGATGTCATTTTTTTTAACCACTGACTGAGTAGTACTCTATTGTGTAAATGTACCACATTTTCTTTATCCATTCTTTGGTTGAGAGGCATCTAGATTGTTTCCAGGTTCTGGCTATCACAAATAATGCTGCTATGGGCATAGTTGAGCACATGTCCTTTTGGTGTGAGTTTGTCTCCTTTGGGTATATGTCCAAATGTGGTATTGCGGGGTCTTTAGATGGACTGATTCCTAATTCTCTAAGAAATCATCATACTGATTTCCACAGTGGTTGTACAAGTTTGCACTCCCACCACTAATGGAGGAGTGTTCCCTTTACTCCACATCCTCTCCAGCATAAGCTGTCATGAGTGTTTTTGATCTTAGCCATTCTGATCTGTGTAAGATGGAATCTCAGAGTTGTTTTGATTTGCATTTCCCTGATGACTAAGGATGTTGAACATTTCCTTATAAGTGTCTTTCGGCCATTTGAGATTCTTCTGTTGAGAATTCTCTGTTTAGATCTGTACCCCATTTTTAAATTGGATTATTTAGTAGTTTGATGTCTAGTTTCTTGAGTTACTTGTATATTTTAGAGGTCAGTCTCTATCACATGTAGGGTTGGTGAAGATCTTTTCCCATTCTGTAGGCAGGTGTTTTGTTGAGCATGTCCTTTGCTTTACAGAATCTTCTCAGTTGCAGGAGGTCCAATTTCTTTTCTTTCTTTTTTTTTTTAGGTTTTTCAAGACAGGGTTTCTCTGTAGCTTTGGAACCTGTCCTGGAACTAGCTCTTGCAGACCAGGCTGGCCTCGAACTCACAGAGATCCACCTGCCTCTGCCTCCCAAGTGCTGGGATTAAAGGTGTGCACCACCACCGCCCGGCTTTTTTTTTTTAAATTTATTTATTTATTATGTATACAATATTCTCAGTATTCTGTCTGCATATATGCCTGCAGGCCAGAAGAGGGCACCAGATCTCATTACAGATGGTTGTGAGCCACTATGTGGTTGCTGGGAATTGAACTCAGGACCTTTGGAAGAGCAAGCAGTGCTCTTAATCACTGAGCCATCTCTCCAGCCCTGCGGTCCCATTTCTTAATTGTTGCTCTCAGTGTCTATGCTGCTGATGTGGGAGTTGATGTATGCTGTGAATGTGTTTTATTGCCATTGGTAAATAAAGAAGCTGCTCTCAGCCAATGGCTTCACAGAGTAAAGCAGGCCAAAAGAGATATATAGAGAAAGTAGGCAAAGGCAGGGAGAAGCCATGTAGCCCCCTCTGGAGACTGGATGGAACCTTGCTGGTAAGATATGGCCATGTGGACATACCCATATTAATGGAGATGGGTTAGTTTAGGATATAAGAGCAAGCTAGATATATGCTTAAGGTATTGGCCAAACAGTATTGCAAATAATATAGTTTCTGAGTGATTATTTCATGGTCTGAGAATGAATGAACATCCTCCCCCAACAGTGCTACTGTTGTTATATTTAGGAAGTGATCTTTGGTAGCACAAGTTATAGTAAGTCTTTTTTTTTTTAAGTTTATTTATTATGTATATAGATCTCATTATAGATGGGTGTGAGCCACCATGTGGTTGCTGGGAATTGAACTCAGGACCTCTGGAACAGCAGTCAGTTCTCTTAACCTCTGAGCCATCTCTCCAGCCCCATATAGTAAGTCTTAATAATAAAAGCCTGGAGTCAGATATTGGGGAAAATGCTGAGAGATCAGAGAAACTGAAGGAGCAAAACCACAGCCACTTTACCTACTCAACTTGCCAGCCAAAAAGAGACTGAGCTCCTGACTCCTCCTTATCACTTTCTCTCTCCACCCAGCCGTATCACTTCCTGTCTGTCTGTACACACCTCCAGACCTCTATATTTTTGGTTGTGAGCCTAGCCTTTAATGGCTGAGCCATCTCTCCAGCCCCAGACCTCTATAGTTAGCTGGTGGCTAGCTTCACCCTCTGATCTTCAGGCAGGCTTTATTTGTACAAACATTTCCCCCTTTTTGTCTAAAGATGAAAAAGAAGGTTATAGCTAATATAAGAAAAGATGTACAATAAGTACAATAAATATATACAATATATATAAATAATAAATATATCAACAATGTCTAGTCCATTGACAATGAACAAATTCAGAGAAAATACTCCATGCCTCTCCTATCTTGGTGAGTCCAAAAGTTGTACCTAATTCACTTTCTATTCTGAATTGCATTAAAAACTATCTTTTTATGTTTCTCAACCTTATACACTTTACATTTCTTTTGTGAATTTTTTCCTGAATCTCATAAAAAGGAAAACTATAACTATAAAGTCTTCAAATCCATCAGAGACCCAAGAAGGAAATAATATTACCTGCATAAGCCAGAAATATGAACAAGTGACTTCCAAATTATGTGAGAATTGACAGAAACAGCTGGCTGCCTGGACAGTCATCCAGGGTTCCTCTATAACATTGGGGCATCCACATTTTGCCTATGGGTCTAGCATATCAGACAGACTTTTTTATGAAGCGAAGCAGGATATTCTGAATGGCTCTTCTACCTTGTCTTGGCAAAGTTCAGCAGTCCTTTCTTTTGTGTCCTGCTTGTCCAATTTGTACAGCATACTGTCAGCAGTTGAGGCAAGAGCATTTTCTTACCCAGTGACTAACCTTTGCCACAAAGAAGGTAAACTCCATGTGGAGTTTGTTTGATGCCCATCATCTTCTTTGAAGTAGATTGGTGCTGCCAGGTGATGTGGGAGTCCCCTCTGTGTGCTGTGATTACCACTAATGAATAAAGAAACTGCCTTGGCATGTTGTTAGGGCAGAACTTAGGTAGGTGGGGATGACTGGACTGAATGCTGGGAGAAAGAAGGGCAGAGTCAGGGAGATGCCATGGATCCGCCACTGGAGATAGGCATGCTGAAACTTTGCTGGTAGGCCATGACCTCGTGGTGATAATATAAATGAGTTAAGATGTAGGAGTTAGCCAATAAGAAGCTAGAGCTAATGGGTCAAGCAGTGATTTAATTAATACAGTTTCTGTGTGATTATTTTGGGGCTAAGCAGCTGGGAACCAAACAAGCAACCCTCTCCTCCAACAGCCAGGAGCAGATATGTCTCATTGTCATAAAAAAATAAGAACCTTTGCTATTAAAACATCTTAAATGCCATTTTTTTTGTAGATCTCTGAAGTGTTTGAATATGACCGGTCTATCTAAAATATATCTGTTTGACCTTGAAAACATACCTAATGTGACTACAAGTTTGATTGTATAGGTGATTAACTACTAACCTGCATTTCCTCATTATCCTAAATAGTTGCTAATAATAACTTTGAGGACTCGAAATTTGCATTACATTGTTAAATGACTTGCATAGGCACTATGTAGTGACCAAGATTAGAAATGTATGTAGAGTATGTTCTAATAAAAATAATCTCAACTTTGTATCATACAAAAATCCAAGCCAATGTAAAATATTTAAAACTAGTAGTTGCTTTTTTGGTTTAAATGTAGATCTAATAATCTACCTTTTAATCCTATTTCTATACCCCTTATTTTTTTTTGAAATTAGATTCAATAATCTACTCTTATATCCTATCATAACTATATCCTCCCCCATTTTTTCAAGACAAGAACTCTGAATCTAATCACTTTTGTTCAACTTTCCTCCTGACCATAATAAATAACAATTTGTAACCAACCCCTCTAAACAATGACAAATATTCATAACCCATTGAACGATCAAAAACCACCCCACACCACCTCTTGGGAATGTAGGGCAACACCTACATTCTGCTGTCTGAGGGCAACACCATCTTATGGGATCCTGAAAAGAAAAATTGGGGTAATTGTCAAGTCCTGGGAGAGGTAGCTGTATCATTTTTGTCCAGTCCAGTCTCTGCATAATGGGAGAGTGCAGGGCTTGTCTCTAGTCCAGGCTAGAGTAGTCTGTGAGGCTGGATCATCTCAGCTAGCCACTTCAGAATTGTCCTGAGCAGTTTGTAGTTCAAAGACAATCTTTAGATGGTGTTTTTCAAATAGTGATGTTATCATAGTCCTGATGGAATCATCATTTTGGGGACCCATCCTCCTTTTGGAGACTTCAGAGGTCACTGTTAGTCATGGTCATGGTTCACTGCAGAAAATTTAAGCATTTTAAATGTCATATGCAGGGGCTGGGGAGATGGCTCAGAGGTTAGGAGCATTGCCTGCCCTTCCAAAGGTCCTGAGTTCAATTCCCAGCAACCACATGGTGGCTCACAACCATCTTTAATGGGGTCTGATGCCCTCTTCTGGCCTGCAGGCACACATGTGGACAGAGTATTGTATACATAATAAATAAATAAATATTTTTTAAAAAATAAATGTCATATGCAGCAGATCTCAAAGAGGTCAAAGGATCAATATTTGTTATATACATCCAGAGTATAAAAACTTAATACCTAGTTACCTGATACAGACTCAAACTCCAAATCACGTACAGGAAGCTAGATGAGACCCTTTTCTAGGATTGGTTAGTACTCTATATGACCATTAATATCATGATAAAAACATATATATATATTAATCTTATAAATTTTTAGATAATATTTATGCCTCAAGAAAAGCTTCAAAGATTCAAAATAGAGCCAACAGATATGAGATTAGTGGTGATAAAATAGTCCTTTAATTTTGTTTTTCTTCTGTCCCATATCAGGTGTATCTTCTGACATGAGACAGATTTTGGGTTTTACTTTAACAAGCATGCTTGGGTTTAGAGAAGGAGAGAGTCACATTACAACTCCAAAGCCAGTTTTAATTTTTAATTGGACTGGAACTACAAAAAGACCATTTGTATTATATGTCTGTAGAGAACAGCAGAAACAAACATTTAGGGAGATTTATGAAATTTTATCCTGTTGGAAATGTGATATACCAACAAGCCAATTTACTCTTTTTCTTGGTACCTCTTTTTTCTCTAATTTGTTCTTTTTCTTCAGATGTCTCATTTGTTCAGTGGTCTTTGAATTCCTTAGCTAGATGCTAAGGAATGTCTTCTGAAAAGACAGAAACAAAACCCTTTCCCAACCCTAATTTTTGGGAGGTTCCCTTATGGCAAGGTATATCTGATGAAATGAAAAGCATTTGTTAGTTTTAAAGTTAGTTTAGATTGAATGGCCTCCAGAAGTTAGCGGCTGGCTCCTCCCACAAGCAGTTGCTAGAAGGTGTGTCTTGGTACTGTGGTGGCCAGCATGAGAGACTCAAGACCAGAAAGTAACATTTGACTCTGTTTCTTGTGCATTCAGTGATGTGGAATTTCCCCCACCAAATTGGCACTCCAATGTGCACCAGTTAAATCCACGTAAAACCTGAGAAAGCTTAAAAAGTAATTTTAGACATAAAAGAACAGAGTTAAGCATGGCTTTTTAGTAGCCAGCATTTTGCTGGTGGTGTGCTGCAGCTTCTTTAAGAGAGGTCTTACTGATTTATCAGTAGCAGAGAAAAAAGCCACACGGTTTTGAAATGGCAGCTTCCTGGGCTGTGCTGCTAATACAAACTCTGACGAGGTCTGGCTATGGAGCATTTAAATGGGTTTTGTGAGCAACGTGCTACAATTGCTTAATGGCTCAACATAGACCCACTGCATACTTGGAACTGGGGCAGTGTGTTCAGCTTGCAGAGGCATTGAACATGCCTCCACCATGCTGGACTGGGGGAAACAAGCATATATATGGCAGTCCTGGTCAGAAAAGGATTACAGATATGCAATAAGGACAGATTCAGACATAAAATACCTCTAAAAGAGACATAGTGCATTTAAAAATTATACACAGGCTTGGGAGAGAGAAGAAAAAAGAGTATAGAGAGTTGGAAAAAGAAATAAATTGTTTAAAAAAAAAGCAAAGTCTTTAAAGAGACAGAGTACAGACAGTCATAGATTAAAAGGAGTAAAGAAAAATAAACCACATAAAGATGATACACACAGAGAGTCTGGATTATGTATATTATTGTGTTTTCTTTGACTGTGAAGGAGCCAACTAAAGAGAGACATTTCATTGTATGGGCTGCTAAGCTAAACCAGCATGTATATTATAAAGGTATCTTGGTTTTAAAATTTGGATCTAAGGATTTGTTGCTTTGGAAAAGAGGTTCTTCTTTTGTTTCCACAGAAGATGAGAACCTGTAGAATCATTCCAGACTAATGTGGTTTGATGGACTAAGACGCCCCAAAAGGTTCCTGTGAACACCCCCATAAATAGTTTGTCCAATAAACAGCAGGAAGTAGATTAGAGAGAACTACGCCCAAATTCCCAAATATTGTTTATAAATGTTTCTTTACATTTAAAAGGGGATATGCTATAGTGATGGATACCTTGCCTTGGTATGGATCTTGCTCTGTTGATACAAATTTAAGGTCAATTTTGTTCTATGTATATTTCTGCTCTTGATTAAGGTATTGTGTTTGTGCAGCTCATTTAAAATGTAATATATAATTAAAAATATCGGTTAATAGAGAATCATCTATAATAGTCAAGCTCATAGTCATGTTAGGTTTTCTAGATATATAGAGATATATTTTAGTTAGATAGATAATCTTCAAACCTTTCAAAGACCTTCAGAACATGGTATTTAAAATGTTTTAAGAACTTAGGACATTTAATGATAATGAGACACATATGCTCCTGGTAGCACCAATCTACTTCAAGAGGGAGATGGGCATTGAAGAGGCTCCTCAGGGAGTTTGAAGCCAGTTGGGCAAGAAACTGCTCTTGCCTGGACTGCTTGATGGTATGCTGTATGAACTGGATGTGCAAGACCCACAGAAAAATGACTGCTGAAGTTATCTAAAGAAGGTGAGACAGTCCTTCAGGGTTCCTGCTTCATGAAAGAGTCTACCAGACATTCTGCAGGGCACAGAGGAAAGCAACTGATGGACTTTGCCATTACAATGCAGAACAGATCTTCAAATTTCCTGCTTTATGAGAAAGTCTGCCAGATACTATGGGCCTGTAGGCTGAAGATGGTATCCCAATGGGACAGAAAAGCTTTGGGTAACAGTCCAGGCAGTGAGATGTCTCTGTCAATTCTAGAGGTTTTGGAAGTTGCTTACAATGCACTTGCTGTTAACTTAGGTAATATTATATCCTTCTGGAGTCTTTGATGGAGTTGAAGAATATATAGTTATAGCTTTCCTTAATTATGATAAAAGATAAAGTAGATATAAATATTGTAACTGTAATTCTTGCTTGACACCTGTTTTGTTATATGTAATTTTAGTATGTTAAAGTTAAAACCTTTCTTTTTATTTAAACAGAAAAGGGGAGGTGATGTGGGATTCCCCTCTATATGCTGTGAATACCATTGGTTAATAAAGGGCTGTCTTGGGCCTGCGCAGGGTAGAATAGAGGTAGGCAGGAATGCTGGGAGAAAGAAGGCAGAGTCAAGAGATAAACCATGTAGCCCTGCCGGAGACAGACACCAGAACTTTACCTGGTAAGCCACAGCCACATGTTGATACACAGATTAATAGAAATGGGTTAAATTAAAATGTAAGAGTTAGTCAGTAAGAAGCTACAGCTAATGGGCCAAACAGTGATTTAATTAATACAGTTTCTGTGTGGTTATTTCAGGGCTGAGCAGCTGGAAACCAACAAGCAGGTTCCTACAACAACTTATAATCTTTTTTATACTTCTCCAGGCTTTATGTGGATGTATGTGGCCCTGGACATTGGGTCCCATTTGAAGGTGGAGTTTTCCTGTCCTGGCAACACTCCTGAATAACCACATAGAAACTTAATATTAATTGTAAATGCTTGGCCAATAGCCCAGGCTTATTACTAACTAGCTCTTACAAATTAAATTAACTTGTTTCTATTAATCTATGTATTGCCACATAGCTTATGACTTTACCTGTCCTCTAGCATGTTTTTCTCCCTCTGTCTCTTGGTGACCCCACTAACTTTACCCTTCCTCCTCCCAGCATTCTGTTTGGCTGTCCTGTCTATACTTCCTACCTGGCTGCCAGTCAGTCAGTTCTTTATTGACCAATGAGAGTAATATATATTCACAGTGTAAAGAAGGATTATTCCACAGCACAGATTCCCTGGAATAGACAAGTTGTAAGCCACCATGAGCATGCTAGGAATTGAACCTGGGTCCTCTGCAATAGCAGCAAGTGCTCTTAACCAAAGAGCAATGTCTCAAGTAATAACTCTTGTAATAATTTCTTTACTTCCAACAATCTATTTTAGTTTCCTCTTGAACCTTGAATCTGAGACTTTCCATAACTATTCCCCAAGATGTGTCATAAGACTTCATAGTCAAGGTCCTAAAGTGCTATATAATTGCTTTTAAGTTGTGTCCATTTGTATAACTATCATAGGTATCTTTTTATATAAGAATTTGAAAGCAGAGGTTTTGGTTTTGCTCAAAAACATACAGAGATACCTTAAAATTTACAATGTTAGTAAAATTTAAACATATCCTCTCTTTTACAAAGTATTTGAGATAACTAAACTCTGTGATGCAATGTGACTTCATGAGTTCATTTTTTTATTAAGAGATGGAAGATCTGGGTCTGGAGAGATGACTCATTAGAAGAGCACTGACTGCTCTTCCAGAGGACCAGGGTTCAATTCCCAGCATGGTGGCTACAACTGCCTGTAACTCCAGTTCTAGGATCAGGACTGTAGACTCTGTATGCACACTCTGCACAGACACACATGCATGCAAAACACCCAGACATAAAATAAACAAGGATCGCAAGAAGGAGCTATAAAGTGAGCCTTTTGTGAAGGAGGCATTTTTATTTATTTTTGGTTTTTTAAGACAGGGTTTCTCTGGGTAGCCCTGGCTGTCCTGGAACTCTCTCTGTAGAATAGACTGGTCTTAACTCAGAGATCTGCCTGCCTCTGACACCCAAGTGGATGTACCACAACCCCTGACAAGAAGGCATTTTCAGAAAAAGATTCTTATATGGGGCTTTGTTAAAGGTTGGTTGCAATACAGTTATAATTTAATTATAATTTCTAAGGTCAAAGTTCTGTCACACTGAGATAAAATTGGTCCCTGATTCTCTGGTCACAATAAAGGCTTTTTGAGAATTTGTCATATGATAGTGGTGTTCGCAAAAAACTGGCATAGAAAACAAGGAATTTTACTTCATCCTTTTCCTAAGAAAAATATTTAAAACTTGTGATTAGATTTCTCCTAATGTTGGATATGTTTTCTTATTGGGTAAAGCCTTCCCTTGCTAAACAAACCCTTTCTTAAAGGCAGGAAAAATAATGTTACAAAGAAAAATCCCTGGTTAAGTCATTCAATTAAGTTATATAGTGATCTTTAACTTATTTTACTGTGAAGAAACTTAAATCCATATAAATTTTGCCTATAATACACAAGTTCATTGAGTCTATGATCCCCCGTCATCTGGATTAAGAGTTATGTCAACACCTCCCACTATTTATGAGAGTTCCACCAGAAACTCCCAGAGAGCAGTGGCTGTGAGTGCTCCACCGGAAACTCCTGGAGAGCAGTGGCTGTGAGTGCTCAGAGCAGTGGCTGTGAGTGCTCCACCGGAAACTCCTGGAGAGCAGTGGCTGTGAGTGCTCAGAGCAGTGGCTGTGAGTGCTCCACCGGAAACTCCCAGAGAGCAGTGGCAACAGGATTTCAATGCAGCCTAAAGGAAATGACTGTAGTTTTATAATTTAGGTGTAAAAATTCCTAATATGGTGCTTGGTATATTCCTAAGCAATAAGAGTGATGCTACTCTTGATTTTGTTAGGACTACAAAGGTGAAGATGAGGGCTCAGCAGTTAAGAGCACTGGCTGCTCTTTCAGAGGACCTGAGTTCAATTCCCAGCACCCGTGTGGCAGCTCACAACTGTCTGTGACTCTAGCTCCAACACCAAGACACAGACATGCATGCAGGCAAAATAGTAATGTATATAAAATAAAAATAAATTTTTTAAAAAGACTATAAGTAAAGATGATACCATGTCCTTTCTTTGATCCTGTTTTTGATTTGTTTGCTTACGTACAACTACCTCATTTAAGCAAAGTTTTCATATTGTAAAAGACTGAAATGCTTTCATGGTCTTTGTAAAATAATTTTCTCTTTCAGTACAATTTGGATAAAAGAGATCTGCACCTGTCTTTGGCTGCCTAAGGTGGGCTCAGTGTAGACCCAACCCGGTGTAATGCAGAGGCTGGATGGGACATCTGCCCCAACCAGAGAGCAGAAAGGTGTGGAAGTTGAAGTTGAAAGTTGATTTGTTTTTGAGACAGGGTTTCTCAGCCGGGCAGTGGTGGTGCATGCCTTTAATCCCAGCACTCGGGAGGCAGAGGCAGGTGGATCTCTGTGAGTTCGAGGCCAGCCTGGTCTGCAGAGCTAGTTCCAGGACAGGCTCCAAAGCCACAGAGAAACCCTGTCTCGAAAAACCATAAAAAGAAAAAAAAGAAAGACAGGGTTTCTCTATGTAGTCCTGGCTGTCCTGGAACTCAATCTGTAGACCAGGCTGGCCTCCAACTCAGAGATCTGTCTGCCTCTGCCTCCCAAGTGTTGGCATTAAAGGCGTGTGCACCCACTGCCTGCCTAGATAAGAGGAGCAATGGGGATAAGAAAGAGGGAGCTGAGCTCCGCCAACTGGATCACAAGTTGGCCACATGAACTTATGATGCCGCTGCCGTTACTTGACCTTCTGTGCAGCAGCCAGTGCCGCCATCACCCTGGCCTGGGTGGGCACCTGTGTAGGATTCGGGAGGTGGAACAAGTCACAGCTCAGCTATCACAGCCCATGCCCAAGTTGCTGCCAATGCAGACAGGAGTACTTCATGCTGGAGAAAGGAATTATACACATATACTGCCAATGGTTTGGCCTGAGTTAACCTTCCATCCGCATGTCATTCAAGGGCTAGAGAGATGGTCAGCAGTTATGAGCACTAGCTTTTCTGGGAGAGGACCTGGTTGGGTGCGTACAGAAGTGGTGTGCAGAGATACATGAAGGCAAAACACCAACACATACATACACACACATACACACACACATACACATTTTTTGAAACAGGATTTCTCTATGTAACAGCTCTGGTTGTCCTAGAATTTGCTTTGTAGATCAGGCTGGCCTCCAAATCACAGACATTTGGCTGTCTCTGCCTCCCGTGTGCTGGGATTAAAGGCATGTGCCACCAGTCCTGGCTAACACATATAATTTTTCAATTAAAAAAATAGATGTCATTCAAATGGTAAGCTCAGGAGCAATACAAAACTTAGGGAGTTTGGTGTATGTGCACTGTCCCCTACTACACTGAGAGAAAGTGGAGTTCACCCGCCCTACAGAAAGAAAGAATTGCAAGGAGGAAACTGTCATCACAACAATGCCAACACTGCCCATTTGACCAGAGGGAGGGTCCATCTGCAGCGGCCTCCAAGCCTGCTAAAGCTGTAAATTTGGTATGAATATACATTATAAAATCAAGATAGCCAGGTATGGTGGCACATGCCCATAATACCAGCATTTGGAAGACAGAATCAGCAGAATCTCTGTGTGTTTTGAGGCCAGCTTGAACTACATAGTAAGTTCCAGTTCATTCTGGGGTTCATAGTAAGATGATGTCTCAAATAAATAAATAAATGAATAAAGTATAAGGGATAGATACCCAGAATGCATTTAAAATTTTGTTTTTAGGGACATCAAGATAGTTCGGTGGAGAAAGGCAATGCAGGCCTAAGTTTGATTCTTCAAGTCCAGGTGAAGGTGAAAGCGAGAATCAATTCCACAAAGTTGTCCTCTGCCGTTCACATGCATGCTGTCACACCCACACACACTATACATAATAACAGCAAAAAAACAAATTTTCTCTTTCTTTCCAACTAGACCATCAATAGTGGGGAATCACGAAGATGCTGAGAAAGGGTGATTGTTCAAGTTGTTGCTGCTTGGGGCTGGGGAGATGGCTCAGTGGCTGCTCTTCCAGAGGACTGGGTTCAATCCCCAGCATCCCCATGGCAGCTCACAACTATCTGTAACTTTAGTTCCAGGGCATCTGACACCCTCATACAGAAACACATGCAGGAAAAACACCAATGCACGTGATATAAAAATAAATAATTTTTTTAAAAAAGTTGTTGCTACTTGAGAATTAACCTGTGTACTTCATACAGTATTTCCCTGCTGGAGACCTGAGGAGAATATAAGGCAGTGTGTATTCACAAACAGTTGCCTGCCATCTTCTCACATTTTTTAAATTAAAGATTTAGTAATTAACTTTGAGACAAAGTCTTACTATGTAGCCCTGACTGGTCTGGAACTCACTCTGTAGACCAGGCAGCTTTGAACCCACAGACTTCTGAAGGATGGAAGGTATGCTCCGCTAAGCCTTGCTGGGTTTTGATTATATGTGTATGGATCCGGCATGTGAACGGAGGTGTAATGAGGTCAGGGAGAGGGCATCTGATCGCTTGGAGCTGCAGTTACAGGTTGCTGTGACCTGAGACAAGAAAACCTCTATTGCTCTCAAGAACCCCTCTGCTTCCTCTATCAGAGGGTGAGCTGGCGGGAAATCTAGAAGGGAAATACACAAGCCACTGTCCCTTCTGTCCTGCTCCAACGCTACCTCATTGATCCTCCCACACTGTTCTCAGTCTGAAATTTGCTGCCATGCCATATATAGGAGAGGATGCTTTTTCTTTTCTTCTAATTTTTTTTTTTTGAGACAGGGTTTCTCTGTGTAGCTTTGGAGCCTGTCCTGGAACTCACACTATAGAACAGGCTGGCCCCAAACTCACATAGATTCGCCTTTCTCTGCTTCCCGAGTGCTGAAATTAAAAGCATGCACCACCATTGCCCGATTTAGGAAGAGGTATTCTGATACCATCTCCTTCTGTTTTTTTTTTTTTTTTTAATATGCTTTTGTTGTCTGTGTCCCTACATTCTCTAAGTTAGAGGGAATTAAGCGCAAGATGTAAGATACAGTAAAATATGGTGAAGTTCTTCTTATGCAGGCTGCCCGACTCATCGCCCTCCTTAACTGCAGCTTCATTTGGTGCTAGCATGCCCATCTCCCTACCAGACCGGGGAATGTAACGCTGGCTCACAGATATGAACTCGACAGGAGAAAGGGTCAGTGCGAACATCTAAGAAGAAGATTAGAGGTTCCAAGACTCGAAGTTGATAGAAATTGGCTGCCTTCCCTAACATGGAGGGTCTTTCACTGATGGTGGGACCAGCACAGGTAGGTTTAGAATTAGCCAGGGGAAATGCAGGAAGAGTTCAGTGAGTTGAGAATCAGAGTCACATAAGTGAGAGACTTCTTTGAAGGCCACTCCTTTCTTCTGGTCACTCATCGGGACAAGTAGACAAGGGGATTTCCTGCTGGTGTTCCAGGTGGTGCCTCACTGAGGGGCAAAGGATGTGGGAGAATATAAGTCCCTCATCTCACAGGTAGGCGGCCATCCCTCCTCGAAAGAGGCACCTTAGACTCTGCCCACCCACTGGGAGTGTTTTCATCTGTAGATCTTGAAAAGGAAGCCTCTGGCAGTTTTTCTACACTTGAGCCTAGTCTGAGTATAAACCGGAGGATGGAAAAAATGGCCTCTTAGAAGGAAATAATACTTGTATTTTATTTTATTTATATTTTTCAAGACAGGGTTTCTCCGTATTTTTTGTTCTTTTGAGAAAGGGTCTCTCTATATAGCTATATAGCTGGAACTAACAATGTAGACCAGGCTGGCCTCAGACTCACAGAGATCCCCCCTGCCTCTGCCTCTCAAGTGTTAAAGTAAAGGTGTGCTTGATCACACGAAGTTCTTAGAGGAAAGTATTACTTTTTTTTTTTTTTTTTTGGAGACAGGATTTTTCTTTGTAGCTTTGACTAGCCTGGAACTCACTCTATAGACCAGGCTGGCCTCAAACTCACAGAGACTGCCTGCCTCTGTTCCCCAAGTGCTGGGATTAAAGGCATGTGTCACCATGCCCAGCTGAAAGTATTACTTTTAATACCATTCTCCTAATGTTTATACTATCATTGAGAGAACATTTTTTTCCATGACTTTCTAAAGTAGATGTATTTTTTAATGTAATTTTATTTTTATTTTATGTATATGAGTGCTTGCCAGCATGAATGTTTATTTATTTTAGCTTTTGGTTGTTTTTCTTTTCCTTTTTAAAATACATAACCTATTTTTATTTTATGTTCATTGGGGTTTTGCCAGCATGTGTGTCTGTGTGAGGGTGTCAGATACCCTTGAACTGGAGTTACAGACAAGTGTGAGCTGCCATGTGGGTGCTGGGCGTTTGACCTGGAGCCAGCCAGTGCTCTCAGCCACCGAGCCATCTCCAGCCACAGTTGGTTTTGTTTCCTTTGAGACAAGCTCTTGCTCGTAGCTCTAGCAATCCTGGAACTTGCTTTGTAGACCAGGCTGACCTTGAACTCACGGAGATCCACCTTCCAGTGTTGGGATTAAAGGTGTGTGCCACCATGTCCAGCTCATTGCCTGCACATCTGTACATGATGCCCACAGAGGCCAGACGAGAGAGTTAGATCCCTGGAACTGGAGTTAATGGTTGTGAGGCACCAGCAAGCACTGAAAACTAAATCTGGGTCCTCTGTAAGGGCTCCAAGTGCTCTTACCTGCTCAACCATCTCTCCAGACTGTTTTCTTTTTTAAGATTTGGTTTACTTTTAGTGTATTTGTGTGTGTGTGTGTGTGTGTGTGTGTGTGTGTGTGTGCATGGTGCATGTGAGTGTGAGTTCCTGTGGGGGCAGAAGGTGGTGTTGGATCCCCTGGAGCTGGAGTTATGGGTGATTGTGAGCTAGGAATTGAACTTGAGTTCTCTTCAAGAACAGCATACAGTCTGAACCACTGAGCCATTTCCTCTATCCCCATTAATTCCTTTTTTTCACTTTAAAAATTTTTATTTTTAGCCGGTAGGTGGTGGCACATGCCTTTAATCCTAGCACTCGAGAGGCAGAGTTCAAGGCTAGCCTGGTTTACAAGAGCTAGTTCCAGCTAGTTCTAGACTCCAAAGCAACACAGAGAATCCTGTCTCAAATAACCGATAAAAAATTTTCTTATTTTATGTGCATGAGTGTTTGCCTACATGTATATATTTGCATCAAATATGTGCACAGTGTACACAAAGGTCAGAAGACAGCAGAGTATCAGATCCCCCAGGACTGGACTTATAGATGCTTATGAGGAGCCATGTGGGTGCTGAGAATTGAACTTCTGTCCTTTGCAAAAGTATTCAGTGCTCTCAATGACTATACCACCTCTCCAGTGCCCCCACCCATTCTTAATCATGCCTGAGACTCTAACACCTTCACCCTGTAGAGATATGCATGCATCCAACATTCTTCCCCCCCCCTTTTCTTTACACATACCATGGTAAACATGAGGAAGTCAGAGTACCACTGTGTGGAATTAATTCCCTCAGTCCACCCTTAGCGAGAATGGGTTCCTAGAATGGAGGTCAGGTCCTCAGGCGGCCATGGAATGTGCCTTCACCCATCAAGTCATCCCATAGGCACTGTTCTATGCTTCTTACCATCAAAGGACGACTCTTTGTTTATCCTTGGAGGCGGACATAAACCCAGAGATCTGACAACTCCAGGGAAGAATGGCAAAGCCGTTATGCCAATTCAAGCTTATCTTAAAAACACCATTTTTATTTTCCCCATTGGAGGCAATACCCTCTTCGGCCAAAGGCTCAAAAGAAATTAACAGGGCCTGCAGAGGTAGTGCAACAGTTTAGAGCACTTGTTGCTCTTAAGGATCTGAGTTCACTTCCCAGCACACGCAGGTGGCTCACAACCATCCATAACTCCAGTTGCAGGAGACCTGACACCCTCTTCTGACTTCTTGAAGTATGAGGCACACATGTGGTACACATTCATACATGCAGGTTAAATGCCCATACACATAAATGAGTCTAAAAAATATTTTGTTTTTTCAAGACAGGGTTTCTCTGTAGCTTTGGAGCCTGTCCTAGAACTAGCTCTTGTAGGCCAGGCTGGCCTTGAACTCACAGAGATCCACCTGCCTCTGCCTCCCGAATGCTGGGATTAAAGGCGTGCACCACCACTGCCTGGCCACAAGGTCTTCTTAAATCCTGCAATATTCCCTGCACCATCTTATAATAGGGGTGCAGAAGCCCAAGAAGCAACTGGAGTAATGAGGTTGTGGTTCCAATCCACCCTACATTCTGTTGAGGGATTGCCCCCAATCTGTACACTCTGTTGACTCAAATTTCTTGGGGAACTAAATGATCCACAGTTCAAAGGTTAAGGTTAAAGTTGAAAGTTCCTTCTTTCACATTATAATGCACCTTGGCTGCCAATATCTTTTCGACTTCCAGGATCCTTCAGGTGCAGCTTCCCAGGGACTTGGGTGTGTTCTGTTGTGTAGCAATTTCCTCCCAGGAGAAACCTTCCATCTCCATGGGAGATGTGTCAAAGGAAAATAAAATGGCCCCTGATTGAGGCCCTTGAGCCTCCCAATTGAAAGACTGTTCAAGTTCTGTGTGTCAGGAAGGAAAGAGATGGTTTTGGGGTCCTGACCCAGGCAAGGTCCTGTCCATCAGCCTACTAGGAATTTAAGTTAGAGAGTCTAGATCTAATGGCCAAAGCTTTAACAGCCTGCCTTAGGGTAAGAGGAGTACCAGCAGCTCTCTTGAGAAGCTAAATTAACTTAGAAACAACCTATGGACAAGCTTCATGATATGTCAGACATGTTTTCCTGTAATGAACATTTGTGATTAAATGATAATCGACTCATAAGATATGAGGCATCCCCTCTGGAGGGGCCGGCCATTCAGTTAAGAACTTTTTCCTCAAGGTTGGAGAGATGGTTCAGCAGTTAAGAGCACTAGATGCTTCTGCAGAGGACCTGGTTTCAATTCCCAGCACCCACATGGTAGCTCACAACCATCTGTAACTCTACTTCCAGGGATCCAATGTTTACTTCTGGCCTCTGTGGTCTTTAGGCATGAATACTTATCTAGAAGGAATACATTTACAATGTCCAGTCCACTAGTATTTGGCAAATTCAGAAAAATACTCTATTATCTATCTTATCTTGGTAAGTCCAAAGTTTTCTACCTAATTTACTTTCTATCATAACCTAAGGAAAACTGTAACTATAACTATCTAATCTTCAACACCATCAGAGACCCAAGAAGGATATTAATTGAGTAAACAGGAAGTACAGAGCAAGCAACTTCCAAAACTAAGAAACAAGAGACATGTGGCTGTCTGGATAGTCACCCAAGATTCCTCTGTAATGCTGGGCATCCATCTTTGGGCCTAGGGGCATAAAATATCTGACAAACTTTTCTGTGAAGCAGGAGTTTTGAAGGACTCTCCTACCTTGTCTTGGCAAAGTTTGGCAGTTGTTTTGTTTTGTGTCTTGTTTGTACAATTTGAACAGCATACTGTCAGGAGTTGAGGCAAGGGCAGGGTTTTCTGCCCAGTGGCTAATTTTGTCACAAATGAAAACAAACTCCATATGAAGGGTTTCTGATCCCAATCATCCTCTTATGGAATAAATTGGTGCTGTCAGGAGCAGACGTGTCTCAATGTCATGAAAAGCACTGTGTTATTAAAACATTAATATTTTTATGTCTCTAAAGTGTTTGAAGACCACCTATCTATTTAAAATGTTTCTGACTGCCTTTAAATATACATCTAAAATGACTACAAATTTGATTGTTATAGATGACTAACTACTAACCTATATTTTTTATTATTCTAAATAGCTTTCAATGACTAGAACTTTAGTTACATTTTTTAAATGAACTGTAGAGATATAATACCTTAAGCAATAAATAAAAACATATAATACAGTATAACAAAAATAACCTTAAATTTGTATCAATATACAAAAATATCTTAAACAAGAGGAGAAACATATATACAGTCTAACAAAAGCCCCTTAAATTTGTATCAATATACAAGAATCTATACCAATGTAAAATATTTGAGACTAGTAGCTGTCTTTTTTATTTGAAAGTAGATTTAATAATCTATCCTTTATCCTATAATTTCTTTTTTAAAAATATTATATTTTTTAATGTTCATTGGTGTTTTGCCTGCATGTATGTTGGTGTGAAGGTACCAGATTCCCTGGAACTTATGGGACAGTTTTGAGCTACCAGGTGGGTAGTGGGATTGAGCAGGGGACCTCTGGAAGAGCAGCCAGTGCTGTTAACTATGGAGCCATCTCTCCAGCCCCATCCAATAATTTCTATACCCCCCCGTTGTAGAATATTATTTTAATTCTGCAGTGGTATATTACATTTGATTCTGCTGCTTTTGTTAATGATGCAGTGATGTGTTATGTTTGTTTTATTAAACAAAATTAACCTAGGATCAGGAGGACAAGTCAGCAACTAGTGGTAGGGAGGAGCTAAGTGTAGTGAGGGTTCTTTAGCGGCAGTTGAGCAGGACAGCCCCTTGTTCAGGAGACTCAAACAAAGAGAGGGTAGCTATTTGGTATTCAGTCTTTCTAAGCTAGGAGGAGTTTACCTAAAAGAAAAGGGGGGGAATATAGGAATGATAAGATAAAAATGTAGATTACAGAATCTACTTTAAACTAAAACAGTTTGTATTGGTATGGACTTTTGTATATTGATATAATTTAAGGTAATTTTTGTTATTACACATTGTATATACATTTCTACTCTTGTTTAAAAGATTTTTGTATTTTGATACAAACAAGGTTATTTTTGTTACAGCATATTGTATATATGTTTCTACTCTTGTTGAAGGTATTGTACCTATGCAGTTAATTTAAAAATGTAAGGTAAAGTTCTAGTTTTTGGAAGCTACTATTGTAAAGATATTTAGGATAATTGAGAACCACAAATCAGTAGTTAGTAATCTATAGCAATCCAGTTTGTAAATATAATAGGCATGTTTTCAAGATCATACAGAGATATATTTTAGATAGGTAAATGATCTTCAAACACTACAAAGACCTATAGAATATGGCATTTAAAATGTTTTGTTAACATAGGTCTTTTCATGATAGTGAGACATGTCTGCTCCTGGCAGCACCAATCTACTTCATAAAGGATTGATGGTTAAAGAACCTCCATATGGAGTTTGCTTTCAATTGGCAAGGCTAGCCATTTGGGCAAGTGTAGCTGGCTATGTGGCTGGGTCTGGCTCCTGGCATCCTCTTCTCTTTCTCTTCCCACCCCTAGCTCTTCTCAGTCCTCTTATTTATTCTCTCTGCCTGCCAGCCCTGCCTATTTCTTTCTCCTGCCTAGATATTGGCTGTTATCTCTTTATTAGACAAATCAGGTGTGTAGACAGGCCAAATAACACAGCTTTACAGAGTTAAACAAATGCAAAATATTTGAGATTAATAGTTGTTTTTTAGGTTAAAGGAGATTCAGTAATCTACCCTATCATCCCTTCATCCCTCTCTTTTTTGAGGTGAAATCCTTCTAACTCAGTGAGGCTGAGTAGCAAATAGCTAACCTCTCCTTGTTCAAGTCTCCCAAGCAAGGGGCTGTCTTTCTGCTCAGTGGCCACTACAGAAACCTCGCTACACTTAGTTCCTCCCTACCAGCTAGGAATAAGAAAGGAAGAAAGACATATAGAATAAAGAACGGTAAAAAGCCCAGAGGCAAAACCTAGAAGAAAAATGGGATAATTTAAGTTAGAAAAGCTGGCTAAAAACAAACCAAGCTAAGGCCAGATATTCATAAATATGAATAAGTCTCCATGTATTTATTTGGGAGCTGGGTGATAGGCCCCCAGAGAGGGAAGAGTGTAAAAAACCAACTACACCCCCTTTTTCTTTTCAGAATGAGATCCTTATTCTAATTTTCTTTTTTTAGTTCTCTTCCTGACCATGACCAATAAGAATTTGTGACCAACCCCCTAAACTCTGACAAACATCCACTGAATGACCAAAAGTCACCTCTTGGGAATGTGGATGTTGTGTTTTTAAAATTACTGTTGCCTGGGGGTGATAGTGTCTTCAGGGTCCCCTGAAAATTGAAATAAAGATCAAGTTTTGGGAGACTTGGCTGTTGTCCACTCTTGGTGTGAAGGGAGAGTATAAGACTTATCTGCAGTCCTGACTGGAATAGTCTATGAGGCTGAATCATCTTTAGCTAATTGCTTTGAAGTTGTCCTGAGCAGTTTGTAGTACAAAGCTGATCTTTGGGTGGTGTTTGTCAGTTTAGTAATGTTATCACAATCAGATTCATCTTTGTAGGTCCCCAACATCTTTCTGAAGACTTCAAAGGTCACTGTTAGGAATGGTCACATTCACTGTGGGAAACTAATGAGGGCTACTGAGGGCCAACCTCAATGCCTTCTTGGATTCAGATTAGAAGCTACAAGAAGTGAAAAGAACTTTTTTCCTCTGGCTACCTGAAGGCGAACTAACAAATACTCACTTGATACTTCTTTGAGCCAGTTTCTTTATTGTTCTGCAGTGTTGCAAAGTCTCTGGTTTACACACACACACACACACAAATCAGCAATTCTCTGGTAAAAAAAAGCAAGGTTACATGGCTAGAGAAATGGCTCAGCAGTTAAGTCAATGCTCTTTACTGCTCTTCCAGAGGTCCTGGGTTCAATTCCAAGCAACCACATGGAAGCTCACAACTGTCTGTAACTCCAGTTCCAGGGAACCCAACATCCTCACACAGACATACATACAGGCAAAAACACCAGTGCACATAAAAATAAACAAATAAATTTTTCAAAAAGAAAAAAAAAAGCAAGGTTACAAGGCCTGAATTTCCCAGGGTCATAAAACAGATATAAGAGCTGCCCAAAGTGACATGGTCAGCATCTTTATGGCCCCAGAGAAGCATAGCTAGAAAGATGCTCGGGCAGCACTAAGAGGCAAAAACGCTGATTTAGGAGGCTTTATGTTCTAAGAAGGGAAAAGGGGAGTCCAGGCATGATACTCCATTCCCAGGTTAAAATCTGCATCATTAAACTGAAGTATAGGGAATTCATAGATTTTCTAGGGTTAGAGCTGGGGTCACCTGAGGTTAGCACTTTCCCAGATCAGCTGCGGGGAACTTGGGACACCCGGTCTCCTTATCAGGAAAGGACTGTGAATCAAACGATCTCAGACAAGCCATACCCCTGTCTTTGAAGGTTCCAAATGTGACCTATTTGAAAGACTCCTCTCCTGACTAAATGCCCTGATAAATATAAGGTAATTACAAGGAGCTGACTTCTAAGTTGTATCTCAGAATGAGCAGAGATTTGACTGTGGAAACCAAGGTTTTTGACTGTGTGACTAAGTTTTCTCATCAGGGGTCCCACAGAGTAGGAGGAAGTTGCCCAATAAGCAAAAGTACAAGGCAGGCTTTTAAGTATCCACAGTCTTGTGGGACAAATAGATCCAGTTATGAAGCATGTCCCAGTATATATTCTATATATTAAAACTATACAGTTAAATGAAAAGTCATCTTCCTGACCACCCACAAATGTGTACCCATAAGATTGAGATGCAATCATTATATATATATACATACATATATATATAATGACCCATATATATATATATATATATATATATATATATATATATGAGAGATCCCAACTGATTTTTCATAACGAACTGGATGAGTTAGGTAATGGAAAACTACAAAGCATGGTAAACAGGTTTAACTGTTGCACTCCAGCAGATTCTTCCTTCCCCCCCACAGGGCAGGAAGGCTAGCAATTATCAGAACCGGTCATAGTCTTCTAAGCAGATGATTATCAGAACTGGTCACAGTCTTCTAAGCAGATGATTATCAGAACGGTCATAGTGAATGATTACCAATCTGCAAACTAAACCACAATGGAACAAGCAGAATGCCATAAAGCAGGATGTCATACAGGATTTCACATACCTAAATTTTTTTGAAAACAGGCTGGACTATGTTAATTTCATTCTGGGTTGAATATCTAGACCAATCCCAATTGTACCCGTACCCCATATTATAATTCATGTAAAACTTGTGATTTTGTCTATAAAAGCTTGCTTGCATGGATACTCGGGGTGCTTAGCTATCCCGAAGCTGGCACCCGCTTGTGCAACCATAAAATAAACCTTGTGCTTTTGCATCTGATGGCCTGGTTATTGAGCCTGGGGCTCCTCGGTGACAAGACCACTTTGAGGGCCTTTCATTTGGTGCATTGGCTGGGAAACGGAGACCCTCGACTCAATTCCGGGAACCTTCAGGAGGTAAGTCTGGCCAGCATCTGTTTGTTCCGTACGGTTTTCTGTAAGTCTGGTGCCAGTGTCTGTACAGTACGTATGGCTCTGTATTGGAGTCAAGAGGGGGGTTGATGAACCCGAGAACTCTGACTCTTAATCCTGGAGAATGCTCCAGGATTGTTTTGGGGTGAAGGAGACGAGCAGGCCTCCTTCCCAGAGAACAGGGATTTCTTCCCCGCCTCTGTCTGAGTTGTTGCTGTCGGCTTTGAGCCGAGTTGGTGCCGTGGCTTCTGGCCTGTGTTGTCTATTTGTGGTTTGTTGTGCCGGCTGTCTATTCTGTCTTTTGTGTCTTCTGTGTTCCCATCTGGGTGCTGATGAGGATATGTCCTCTCGGTGTCTGTATTTCTGGAATGGTTTTGTCTGTCCCGGTGGAGATGGACATTTGTTTAGGTGTCTTTGGCCTTTTGTTTTATCTTACTTGTGACTCTGATGATTGGGACGGACTGTGATGTTGACTCTGGATCAGTGGTTTTGTCTATCTAAGTTTTGTTAGCCTTTGTCTGTGTATCTTCAGTCTCTGTCTTACACGCAGGTAGCGTGTTTGGTTCTCTGGTGAGATATGCGGGTGGCGTTTCTCAGCTCTGTGGTATGACACGCGAGTGGCGTGGTCAGTTCTCTGTAGAGACATGCATGGATAGCGGTCTCATTTCGATAGTGGGGCGGGTCACACCCGCAAAGCAGCTTGAAGCTGTGTCTTTGGTTTGTTTGGCGCCATTGTCCTGTATGTCTGTGTAATGTATGTTGTGCTTTTGTTTTGACTTAGACTGACGCTGACGTACTCAAATCATGACTTCTTTTGACTTTGATATTGTGACCACTTACAAGACTTCAGAGATAGGGCCATAAGCATAGGTATATTTCATAAAAAAAAAAAAGAGAGTCAGTCTCGGCCCCAAGCACATGGCTGTGGGGCAGCATGCTTGCATGGATGGCTGGGCTATTCAGCCTTGCTGTTACAAGGTATCAAGGCTGCCAGACACAGTTGTAGAAGGCGGATGTACCTAAAGAGGTTAACAATCTTTTTTTCCCCAGTGCTGCATACCCCCCTGCACCCCCCTCTCCCGTGCTGATGGACGAATTCCCTCCGCCTGCCCTGGGAGCCACATGCCTCAAACCTCTGGTCAAAGCTGGCCAAGGCTTGGCTCTGTGAAGAACTCTTTTAGATCCTATGGGTTATAAGTGTCTGTCATCATTTATAGGGGCTGGTTACAAATTATTGTTGGTTAATGTTTAAAAAATAACAAACCTATTATTGGTCTCAAATGTTTCATACTGGTACAGGATTTTATGTGCTGTTCTTGTTTAAAATGTAGCCATACATCCTCACTGAGAAACCACAAAAAAGACTTTGGTAAGAGTTTTTATGTTGTCTAAAAAGCAAGAGAGATTCTGGTAAAAAAAAAAATGTGTAAACAGAAATGGGCCTTATCTAGTTCCCTGTGTGTGTTTTCAAGGTCAAACTTAAAGCAGGTAGGGAGCAGCTGACAGTCTATTGCCTCAGGGCTCTCACCACCATCTGTGTTTCTTGAATGTTTAAGGGAGGCTTACAGGCACTATACTCCCGTTGACCCAACCTCTGAGGGTCAGCAAGCGGCAGTAGCTATGGCCTTCATAGGACAGTCAGCATCAGATATTAAGAAAAGTTACAGTGGTTAGAAGGGTTGCAGGATTATACCTTGCAGGATTTGGTTAAGGAGGCAGAGAACGTGTTTCATAAGCAAGAGACTGAGGAAGAGAAGAGAGAGAAGAGAGGACCGGCGGGATCATAGACAAGAGAGAAATTTGATAGAATTTTGGCCGCAGTAGTAGGAGAGAAAGGGAAGAAAGGACCTAGACAGTTAGAACCTGGGCAACAGAAGACCAAAGATATGTCAAGATGAACAGAGGCACCCCTTGGACAAAGGCCAATGTGATTATTGCAAAGAAAAAGGACATTGGGCAAGAGAATGCCCAAAGAAGAAAGGAAGGGCCTCTAAGGTACTGGGCCTAGAAGAAGATGATTAGAGGGGACGGGGCTCGGACCCCCTCTCCTGTGCCTAGGGTAACCCTGACTGTGGAGGGGACCCCTATGGATTTTCTAGTGGACACAGGGGCTGAGTACTCTGTGCTGAAACAACCATTGGGGAAGCTAAAGAATACAAAGACTATAGTAATTGGAACAACTGGACAGGAACAATATCCATAGACCACCTTACGAACTGTAGCTTTGGGGAGAGGACAAGTGACTCATTCCTTCCTGGTTATCCCTGAGTGTCCCATGCCTTTATTAGAAAGAGACTTGTTAACAAAGTTGAAGGCCCGGATCAGGTTTACTCGAACAGGGCCGGACATGATCAAAGCCTTTTGTTGACTGAACCAGTGACCTTCGCTCCCCCTGCTGTCCTCAATCCAGCCACCCTACTGATGACACCTTACTACCCATCACTGCACTGACATTTTGGCAGAAGGGGCTGGTACCCGAGATGATCTGAAGGATCAGCCTTGGCCTGGGAGTCCGAGCTGGTATGCGGACGGCAGCAGTTTCATGGTTGAAGGTAAGCGGAAGGCGGGGGCAGCAGTGGTGGATGGGAAGCAAGTAATCTGGGCATAGCCTCCCTGAAGGATGTTGGCCCAGAAAGCTGAACTGGTGGCTTTGATACCAGCTCTACCGATGGCAGAGGGGAAGTCTATCAACATCTACACTGACAGCAGGTATGCTTTTGCCACTGCTCATATACACGGAGCAATATATAGACAAAGAGGACTGTTAACATCTGCAGAAAAAGACAAAAAAATAAAGAAAAAACAGGCGGCCCAAGGAGCAATGATCCTGGCAGTCAAAGAGCCTAAAGATTATTATGATATCAGTGAAACCAACTTTAGATACGCCCCTGAGGACTATCAAGTTAAGGGCAAATTAGAACTGGTAAAGAAAACCCCATATGGGGCAGTAGAGACAGAAGGAGGAAAACTAGTCCTCCCACAAAAAGAAGGGCACAAGTATGTTACCAACTTACATTACCTGACCCACTTGGGGGCCAAGAAACTAAAAGATGTGGTTAGGTCCTCTGACTAATATGTTTGGGACTCTCTGACTTGGCAGAAGAAGTAGTCAAAAGCTGCAAGGACTGTGCTATGACTAGTGCAGGACACTCCATATATACTCCTGGGAAGAGGCTTAGGGGCGACCGGCCTGGGACCTGCTAGGAGGTAGATTTTACAGAAATTGAGCCAGCCAGATATGGTAACAAGTACTTATTAGTTTTATAGATACTTTTTCAGGCTGGGTAGAAGCTTTTCCTACTAGGACTGAGATGGCTAATGTGGTGGCTAAGAAGATCATAAAAAAAAAATCTTCCCAAGGTTTGGGATACCCATGGTAATTGAGTTTAATAATGGACTTGCCTTTGTTGCTCAGGTAAAGTCAGGGACTGACCACCCAACTGGAGATCAATTGGAAATTACATTGTGCTTACCAACCCCAGAGTCAGGTCAGGTAGAAAGGATGAATAGAACCTTAAAAGAAACCTTGACAATTGGCCCTAGAGACCTGCAGGAATGACTGGACAGCCCTCCTTCCCTTTGCCCTATTCCAGGTTTGAAACACTCATAGGGCGATTTAAACTCACCCCTTACGAGATCCTATGTGGGGGACCGCCACCACTCACTGAGTTGGGTGGAGTGTATAATCCTGATGCTATTCTTTCTAGACCTTTATTTGCCCACCTAAAGGCCCTTGAAGTGGTGAGACGCCAGATCTGGGAACAACTGAAAGAAGTATGCATCTCTGCCTGGATCCACACCTCCCACATGAAGCGAGCTCCTGAACTACCCAAATTGCAGTATCCGGGGCTTTTAACAACACCACCAGTCAGGAGGCTTGTGTTTGGGGGACTAATCATAGGCTGACTCTTACTGAGGTTATATAATAAGACTCTTAAGAGCCCTGAGACTCTTGACACCATGTACTTGGTTCCTGGTTCAGATAAATAGTGGGCCTGTGGTACGGGCCTAGCCCCTTGCGTTTCGGCATCTGTCCTCAACCAGATGGAGGACTTCTGTGTCCTGACTCAGGTCATGCCTAGAATCCTATACTACCCTGAAGAAACAATCCTAAACCTCTATGAGCACAGGGGTAGAGCCAAAAGGGAGCCAGTAACCCTCACTCTAGCCCTCTTGCTTGGGCTAGGGGGTATAGCCACAGGAATAGGCACGGGGACAGCAGCAATCGTGCAAGGTCAGCATTTGGCCCAATTGCAAACTGCCATCAATATGGATATTAAAACCCTGGAAGGGGCTATAACTTTGCTGCAAAAATCAATCACTTCCCTCAGTGAGATGGTGTTACAAAACCGGAGAGGATTAGACTTACTCTTCCTCTGGGAAGGTGGGCTATGTGTTGCTCTGGGGGAAGAATGTTGTTTTTATAAAGATAACTCAGGGTCCATCAAAGAATCAGTGAAACAGCTTAGAAAGAGATTAGAAGACAGACAGAGAGAAGTTGAAGCCCAGCAGGGCTGGTTTGAAAGTTGGTTCAACAAATCCCCTTGGATGACCACTCTGGTATCCACCCTTATAGACCCTTTTGTTCATATTATTGCTTTTGCTTACATTTGGTCCATGCATATTGAACTGCGTAATACAATTCATGAAAGATAGGCTATCTACAGTCCAAACATTGGTCCTTACCCAGCAATACCATATCCTAAAACAACAGGAGGAGTCCAATGTTTAACCAGACGGGTTTAAGATTAAAACCGTGCACAAGATAAAGGGGGGGAATGAAAGACCCCAACCGACTTTTCATAACGAACTGGATGAGTTGGGTAATGAAAAACTACAAAGCATGGTAAACAGGTTTAACCATTGCACTCCAGCAGATTCTTCCCCCGCCCTGCCCCACAGGGCAGGCAGGCTAGCAATTATCAGAACTGGTCACAGTCTTCTAAGCAGATGATTATCAGAACGGTCATAGTGAATGATTACCAATCTGCAAACTAAACCACAATGGAACAAGCAGGATGCCAGGATGCCATAAAACAGGATGTCACGTACCTGAATTTTTTTGAAAACAGGCTGGACTATGTTAATTTCATTCTGGGTTGAATATCTAGACCAATCCCAATTGTACCCGTACCCCATATTATAATTCATGTAAAACTTGTGATTTTGTCTATAAAAGCTTGCTTGCCTGGATACTCGGGGTGCTTAGCTATCCCGAAGCTGGCACCCGCTTGCGCAACCGTGAAATAAACCTTGTACTTTTGCATCTGATGGCCTGGTTATTGAGCCTGGGGGCTCCTTGGCAACAAGACCACTTTGAGGGTCTTTCATACACACACACACACATACATATATATCACATAAGATTACAAACTACAATGCAGGTACTGGGGAGACACCAAGCTGTGTTAACAAAAGTGAGCAACAGTTTCCAGAGTCAATGGTCCTGCAGGCCTTTTCTGGACAGGATTAATTCCATCAGATAACCATTCCTCTGGTGGGCTGACATCTGAGCACTAGTTGTGACCTGCTGTGACTCTCATGAAACCTGACAAAACCTAAACATTTTAAATGATATATGCAAAAGATCTCTGAGAGGTGAAAGGACCACAGTCTGTTAAAAACTTTTATTTTACTAGAGACACATGGTGGAGCATTGTCAGTCTTAATTTGTACAGGCATTTCCACGATGACTGTACCTTTAATAAATGTATAATTACAGAATCAGCATTTTTAGAACCTAAAGCAGTTGTCCATTGAGATTCTGAATAAGTATCTATGGCATGGTGCACATACTTTAATTTTCTACACTCTGTAAAATGATACACATGCATTTGGCAATTTTTTTTTAGTGCCTTGGGTTACTTCCTGTAGGTAGTGGAGTTTGATTATACAAAGAAAACATAGGACATTTCTTTATAATTTTCTTGGCTTTTTGCCAAGTGGAAGAAAAAAAAACTTTTTAAAAAACGTTTGTTGTTTACATAGTATATTTTTAAGTGAAATTATGAGGTTTCTAGCACACTCCCTACCAATAGTTGATCAATTCATCATTACCTTGTGACAGAGAGTCTGGTAGACTCACATAGGATTTGATACTGATATATGGTATATACAAGGAATGATTTTTGAATTTTTTTTTTTTGGTTTTTCAAGACAGGGTTTCTCTTTTGTCAGGGACCATGGCCCCAACATACAAACTATTTACCTTGCCCTAAGTGTATTGGTACGGAGGCATGTGGAAATAACAAGACACAGTTCACACAGTCATCTCGGAAGGGCATCTCAGGCTTGTCTCATCCTCAAGAACTACCCGTGTTTATTATTAAAACACCTCTTATCCCCCAGGTAAACCAAGGTGGAATCCTCATTAATATTCCTTTTCTGGGGGACCCGGGCTAGAGAAACACCTGCAACTTAATTTATCAGCTTTGGAAGCAACATTTCTTCCCAGGTGATCTACACAACAATAAAGGGGAAGGAGCCAAATCTCCTGGCCTTTATCTTGTGGGCAGCAGATCTGCAGCTGCCAAGGAAATTAAGCATGGCTAGAGTCTGCCTGCAAATATAAGAAATATGGGCCCACAATTCACTCTCTCTTATTAAATTTTAATAACCCCTGTGCTTCTGCAACAGGACAGATGAACCACGCCTGTTTTGGACAAAGTCCTCGTCCTTTACCCAAATTTTCCCGTCTTAGGAAACAGACAACAACCCATGTCAGTTCCTGTCTTGGGCATCTGGGAAAGAAGAAGCTTTAAATCCATCATTGACTGCTGGTCTCTGTAAAGAAAAGAGATTAGTGAAGAGAAATATACTTTCAGGCCCTGTGTCTCAATAGCCACACCTTTTGTTAGGATAAACCATAATGCTTTATGAATAATTATGCTCCCAAAGGCTATAGTCTCCTATATTAAAGGAGAGTAGAATTGCCCGAGTTGAAAATGTTTCTTCCGCTGGTTTAGAGCACCACTTAGATCTAACATTCTCAGCATAAGCATCAACTCTCAACATTCACCGTGTCACAACCTCTTTTCAGCAATTGCCAATAGCAACAAGTCAAAATCATAATTTTTTCGCATAATCGGTCAATACTGAATCTCCAATTATCTTTTTCCATATCATAGCTTGTACTGTCGGTCAGTACCGACTCTCCAATTATGTTTTTCCATATCATAATTTAATATTTTGTCGGTCAGTACCGACCCTTTAGCACCATTGGTCAGTACCAAAGATTTTCTCATCATCTTTTATGCAGTTGTAAATATCAGGTCATTACCGATAAGAGTAATACCATCTGCTGTTATCAAATACCATTTTTAGTCTCTGAGCAGCTGTTAAGCTCATTGGTCTGTCCCCTTCTTAAGTAAAGAGGGTTTTTAGTCATTCTTTATTTTGTGTCTCTCTTTCCCTAAGGGGAAATGTAGTAAGAAGGGCTGAGTCCTTCCGCCAGGCTCCCGGCCGCCGAAATAATTACACAGAAACTGTATTCATTGCAATACTGCCTGGCCCATTAGCTCTAGCCTCTTATTGGCTAACTCTGACATATTTGTTTAACCCGTTTCTAATAATCTGTCTGTCCCCACGAGTCGTGGCTTACTGGGAAAGATTTAGCGTGTCTGACCTGGCAGGCTTCATGGCGGGCAACTCTCTCTGACTCTGCCTTCTCTATCCCAGAGTTCCGTTCTGTCTCCTCCACCCACCTAAAGGCTGCCCTATCAAAAGGCCAAGGCAGTCTCTTTATTCAACCAATGAAAGCAACACACAAATACAGAAGACCCTCCTACACCAGGGAAAGCTTAGGTCTTAGTTCTTAGGTTTAATATTTTAATTAAAAATGAGTTCTGTGTCAGTCTGCATCTCAGTTCTGAAGCAAACAGGTTCAAGTCATCTCAGCAGGATTTCTTTGTCTAAAGTCTCTGGAGGCAGAATGGCACCCTGCAGTGTAGAGTGGCTCAGCTGTAGGTCTCGATCAGGCGCTCCTCTCTGTGGGGGCTGGGAAAGTTGGATCACCAGTTCCTCCTTGAGCTGTTCTTATTCCGTTTCTCCTGCTGGGCGGTGTCCTCAACTATGGTGTCCTCAGGTCTGCTGTCCTTCTGCTGGAAGTATCGAACCAAACGCTCTGGAATCCATCTAGCTTGGTTTTCATCCTGGGGAAAAAACACAGACATGGCCTCAACCCCATATTAATCTGGCCCTTTCCATATTCCAGTGCAAGGATCCCTCCACCTTGCTTTAGCAAAGGTGGTCCTTGTACCATCATGCCACAATCTGTCTGCAGCTGATCGCTCATGGACATCCATATTTAGAAAGTTTAGCGTAAACAATGCATGATTCAAGGCATTGTGTGGCGTCTGAGGATACAACTCCCCTGTCTTTATTTTTTGGAGTTGTGTTTTCAAGGAGCTATGTGCATGCTCACAATTCCTTGCCCTTGAGGATTATAAGGAATACCAGTCTTCCATTGAGTACAGATATTCCATTGAGTACAGAATTTTTGAAAAGCTTTGTTAACATATCCGGACCCATTGTTCTTTTTTATTACCTTTGGGGTTCCCATGCATGAAAAGCATTTCAAGCAATGAGTTATTATGTGCTTGGCGGCTTTCCCAGTTTGTGCTGTGGCCATCATGAATCCTGAATACGTACCAATTGTCACATGCCCATATCTCAATTTTCCAAACTCAGTAACATGAGTTACATCCATCTGCCATATGTGGTTAGGAAGCAGTCCTCGGGGATTTACCCCCAAATGAGGCACAGGTAGATATTGTGGGCATTTTTCACATTGCTTAACAATTTGGCGAGCAGCTTCTCTGGTCAAATTAAATTGCTTTCTTAGACTTAGGCTGTTCTGATGGTGCAAAGCATGCGATTGCTGAGCATGTTCAATCTGAGATAAACCAATTATTTTTGTAAATTCGTCGGCTAGAGCATTACCTTCAGCTAACTGACCAGGAAGACTTGGATGTGCTCTGATATGACCCACAAAACATGGTCTACGTTGTATGGCTTCCTGAATCTGCTAAAACTTATCTTGTTCATCTTAACTTGTTCATTGGTAGTTCCTATATATGACAGTGTTTCCGTGCTGGGAGAATATGAATATACTCCCATTCTGGACATTATGTCTCTGCCCCATAAGTTCACAGGTAAATAAGGGATAATATATGGCTTAAAAGTTCCTTCATGACGTTCCTCATCTTTCCAATGCAGTTCATTACCACTCTGCTCAGGATTTCTAGTCTGACCAATTCCTTGTAGCTGTGTAATGGTCTCCGTTTTTGGCCACTTAGAAAGCCACTGGCTGGTGGTTATAACTGAAATATCTGCGCCAGTATCTAGAAGGCCAGAAAATCTTTTTCCATTTATAAACAGTTCTGGTCTCTGATGACCTATGGCTTGTACCCAATATGCATCAGATGAACCAAATCCATCCTTTCTTTTCTCTTACTCAGATTGTTGGTTTGCACAGCTGGAAGTAATATTAATTGCACAAGCCTCTGACCTGCTTTTACTACAGAAACTCCATTTGGTGAGTGAGTCATCACCTTGATTTCTCCCTCAAAGTCAGCATCGATAACTCCAGAAGCTACTAAGATCCCTTGCATAGTTGTGCTACTTCTCCCTAGCAGTAACCCTACAGTGCCTTTGGTAAAGGTCCATAGACACCTGTGGGGAGAGCTTGCATCTCCATCTCAGGCATTAGATGTATCCTCCCTGGGGCTAGATCTCCCTGCTGGGATAAGACATCATTAATTGACTTTCCCTGCAAAGCAGCAGCTAATGCCATTCCTTGTGTATATGATTGGCCAATATCCCAGCAAATTCGGATATAATCTGCAACATTACCCTGTTTGTTAAAAGGTCTAATAGCCGCCTTGCATATAGCGTTGGCGTTCTCAAATGCTGTTTAATTATTATCTGTCCTGCTTCTGAGTCTCCAACCAATCTATTAGATGCCTGTGTTAGTCTGGAAAAAAAGTCCTGAAATAACTCATCTGGTCCCTGTTTCATACTAGATAACTCCCCAGTCTGTTCTTTTGATGATGGAAGCTTATTCCAGGCCTTCTTGGCCGCTGCACTGATCTGGACATATGCTGCTATATCATATTCTAACTGTTGATTTGCTCCTGTATAGGGTCCTTCACCTGCCAGCATCTCATACGAAATAGGAATCTGCCGAACTCTGTTTCTCTCAGCTGTGGCCTGACATTGTTCTGTAAATTCAGTTCTCCACAATAGATAATCTCCTGACAGGCAAGCCTTGGCTCTCTGCTTCCAATCCTCTGGTGGCAGAGCTTCTGCAGCTACATGCTCCACCAGTGTCTGGGTAAAGGATGCCGTGCTCCGTATTGAGCACAAGGGGTTTTTAATTCTTTGAGTAACTTAAATGATATAGGAGTATGTACTCTAAGTAGATTTCCTTGTGCATCTCTCTGCTCCATTACTGGGAACAATTGAAATCCTTGCATCTCTTCTCCTCTGCTAGCAACTTTTCTGATACAAGCTTGTAGAGGAGATTCACTGCTATCGTTATGCCTCTGCTTTACTCTCGGTGTACTCTGAACTGAGGGCGGATCTAAACCCGCCATTGCTGTAGGAAGACTATCACTCTTCTGATAGGAGTCCTGTATCTGCATAGTTCCTAATCTGCGTGATAGTGAGGTTATCATCTTTCTCAAGCCTTTTATTTCTTTCTGAACTTTGTCCTCATGTCTCTGTCTTGCAGCACTGTTATTTGTTAGTGAGAGAGATGAAGACTCCCTTTCAAGGCCTGAATCATTATTCTCTGACCTGTTGTAACTGCTCTGTTCTGAAAGAGTATCTAGCAACTCCTCAGGTGGAGCTGATGGAACTATCTCCTGCTTGTCAGGATTTAAGTCCAACCTTTTCTGTATTAGCATCCAGAAATAAGGTGTATCTTCTGGGATGCTTTCTGTCCATAATTACAATAATGTTGTTGGATTCTCATTCCTATTTCTTTCCATACGGCTATGTCTAAAGTCCTACGCTGGGAAAACTGAGGGCATATCTCCTCTATGAATTCTAAAAATTCTTGTATCTGATCCTGCTGTATTTTCGCTCCTCTGTCTTTTAAAATATCTTCAAACAACTGCATAGCCATTCAATTGCTTTCTCTTTGTCCCATATTTCTATATTTACAAATTTTACTCCCGATATTACTGTCTCGTTTTGTTATCTAAGCACATATCCACTGACTTTTTCTCACAGGTTCCTCACATCTGGTCTTCTTCCTTGTTTTGGGGGATTTGCGGATCAGCCTCACGTTCTCCTCCATCCTTCTGTTCCTTTGTCCAGGGTTTCTCGGGATTTAGCAGTCACTCCTCTCGAGGTTCATCCACGTTGCTTCTCGGGGTTCATCCACATTGCCTCTTGGGGCTCAGTGGTCAGTACCATGTTCTCTTTCGTACTTCTTGTCTTTTTCTCCAGCTTTACTTGGGGTTCAGTGGTCAGCCCCACGTTGCTGGCACCATTATGTCGGGGACCATGGCCCCAACATAGAAACTATTTACCTTGCCCTAAGTGTATTGGTACGTAGGCATGTGGAAATAACAAGACACAGTTCACACAGTCATCTCGGAAGGGCATCTCAGGCTTGTCTCATCCTCAAGAACTACCCGTGTTTATTATTAAAACACCTCTTGTCCCCCAGGTAAACCAAGGTGGAATCCTCATTAATATTCCTTTTCCAGGGGACTCGGGCTAGCGAAACACCTGCAACTTAATTTACCAGCTTTGGAAGCAACATTTCTTCCCAGGTGATCTATACAACAATAAAGGGGAAGGAGCCAAATCTCCTGGCCTTTTTCTTGTGGGCAGCAGGTCTGCAGCTGCCAAGGAAATTAAGCATGGCTAGAGTCTGCCTGCAAATATCTTATAAGAAATATGGGCCCACACTCTGTAGCTTTGGAGCCTGTCCTGGAGTTAGCTCTTGTAGAACAGGCTGGCCTTGAACTCACAGAGATCCATCTGCCCCTGCCTCCCGAGTGCTGGGATTAAAGGCGTGCGCCGCCACTGCCCGGCTTGATTATTTCTTGCAACTGAGTGAATGGCTAATTTAATTTTGAAGCATCTGGAAACATTCAATGGTGTTAATATGTAAAACAACTCTTTTTGCATGTTGAGAGCCAGTAACTATATTGAAAGGTTTTAAAAAATCTAATAATACCATGAGAACAGGATATCATTCTAACTTTTGTATGGAATTATAAGGGCTTTGAGTCACTTTGCTTAAGTTTTCTGACTTACAACCTGTTTTTTTTTTGTATCAGTATAGGATGTAGGGGCCCCAGAAATTGGTATTCCTTGAACAATGTGAGGAAGAATCCAATTTGTTTTATATGTGTGTGTTATATGTGTGTATATATGTATATGTGTATATGCATACATACACATACACAAACTGAAATCTCTTGTTTTGGGGATATTTGTGGCTATCTCTCCCAAAAAATTACTGCAATCTCTTTGTCTATGTTTATTTTCTGCCCATAATGAGGAAACGTGGTAAAAGGTACTACAATTTCTGTTGGGTCTATTCTTGATAATTGATGAGGTTTCACTTTTCCTGTCAGAATCAATTTAGAAAATTTTTTTACATAGTTCTTTAATTTTTTACACTGTTTGTGTGGCAAAAACATTCTTTCTAAAATATTATCTTCTCTTTGCATAAGAATTCCTGTAGGAGAATGTGTAGAAGGTAGAACACAATCAAGCTGTGGATCCAGACAATCTACATATGCATACTGTAATTTCTTTTTAACCAAACATAACTTTTTTAGCTTCAGATGATAATTTTCTTGAACTATTTAATTCCTTATCACCTTGTTAAGTTTGAAATAAATTACTTAGTTCTTTGGTTGTTAATCCAGTTGTGGGCTATAGCTAGTTAGTATCTCCCAGCAATTTTTAAAAATCATTAAGAATTCATAGTTGATCTCTCCTCATTTGTACTTTCTGTGGTTGAATCTCTTATAAACCTATTTTATATCTTTCTAGGTAATTAACAGAATGTCCTCTTCATATTTTTAGGGCAATTTATAATCCCCACTAAAGCAAACTTTTTACCTCTTTAAATAGTTTTTAATGTATCTGAATCAGGTAGTAAGATATCATCCATATAATGGTAAATTATAGATTGACGAAACTGATTGCAAATTACTTTCAATGGCTGTTGTACAACATACTGACACAAGGTGGGGCAGTTTAACATCTTTTGTGGAAGAATTTTCTACTGATACCATTTAACAGGCTGGGAATATAAGTAGGCACTCTGAAGGCAATTCTGTTCTATCCTGTTCTTGTAAAGGTATAGTAAAAAAAAGCAGTCTTTTAGATCAGTCATGATAACAGACCATCCTTCAGGTAAAAGCGAAGGCAAGGGAATTCTAGACTGCAAAGATCCCACTGGTGGAATCACCTTATTTATCCCTCTTAAATCTGTTAACAGCCATCATTTTTTAGATTTTCTGAATGATTACTATAGCAGACCTCAGACTGGCTGATTCTTTCATATGTTGAGCATTTAGTTGTTCCTGAATCAGCTATTTTAATGCCTGTAAGTTTTTGATATCAAAGGCTACTGTTCCACCCTGACAGGTTTGCCAGTTAACAATTTAAAGGTAGGATTGTTCGTACCTGTGAAAGAAAACCAGCTATCGTGTCCTGCTTAGATACAATCTGAACACAGTTTGTGACTGTTCTTGATAATACCTTTTAATATTTCTTTTAGAAGTCTTCTTTAAAAAAAGAAGCTTTATTTTATGGTTTGTTTCTGAGATCTGAGGAATGTTAATCTGTGTTTACCATTGCTGCAACAAATGACTTCCCCATAAATTCATTGCTATGTTGGCCACATATGGTTTTAACTTTCCTCTCTGTCCTTTTGGCCTCATTCATTTGACTCATCTTGCGCTTTGTTTAACCTGAGATAGAGTTTCAAACTCAAGAAGTTTAACATTTACCTCCTGAATCTGGATGCCAACTTTTCATTAAAATTATTGTTGTATTTGTACCTGTCTCTACCAAACCATCAAATTTTATGCTATTTACATCTATTTTTAGCTTTGATCCCTGATAATTTATAGCAGTTTGCCAAAACACTTGTTTTCTGATCTCTCCCAAACCTTCTGTTGTATCTGTAGTAGTTCTGTCTTTGGTCACACCCGGAGCAGTGTGGTTTCTAACAACAGGTATTAAGTCATTTAATTGCTCTGTGGATGAGTTTCCCCTATTCTGGTAGGAAATGATTAAGACAAATTTGATATTGGGGTCTGTGGGAGGCCCATCAGGGAATTTCCCAATAGCAAAGGGTTACTGTTATGGTAAAAATTAAAATGCTACAGGTCCCTGAGTGGCATCAGTGGGCAGCTGGCCACAAGACCACGGCAGGCCACAAAGGCAGCTGGCCATGAGACCACGGCAGGCCAGGCAGAAGCTGCATGAAGGGTGACAGCCACTCATCAGATGAGTGTCAGAGACGCGCCATGCAGAGAAATTGGGTATTTATTTAGTGGGTTTTGGAAGGGAAAGGGAGTAAAGGGAGAAGGGGGAAGAGCAGAGAGAGAGAGAAAAAGAGAAACAGAGGTGGGGGAGAGGAGAGGAGCCTTGGCAGGAGCTACCTCTTCAGGAGAGATACAGAAAGGAGGGAACTCAGGCTGGAAGCAGAAGGAAGATCTGTTTGCCTCAGCAGCCAGGGGAGGGAGTGGGCATGGCTTGTCTCTTAAAGGGACAGGACAGATCATTACATTGTTTTAAAGTGGTATGTACTTTTAAGTCTCTTAATCTAACCCTGCTTTATCTGTTAACTTGAAAGCCAGAACAGTCAAGCTTGGACTCAGCTCTCCAGGTAGATTCTATACTGTAGTTATAACTCATCTATACCCAGTAAACAGCTCTCAACTGCTCAGAGATCTGGGAATATGGCATTTAAATAATTAATTATAAAAAAACTTTTTACTACAAAAAGAGACAGGTTGGCTCCTAGCAGCAGCACTCTACTTCCTCCCAAGAAGACAGAAGACAAATGGGCACAAAAAAAGTCCATCTGCAATTTGCTTCAGCTGCCAACTGCTGACCACTAGGTAAAACTGCCTTTCATCTAAAGTGAAGATCTCCAGACAGGGACAGAATCGCTGGAATCAACAGCCTAGCTGCTCAGGTCAAAGTAGTCTTATCTTCCTACAGGTTTCTTAGCCCACAGGATCTTCTGGAGCCTGGTAGGCCCTGCGCTAAACAGCAAAAGGCAAATATGACCCTCAGCAACCATGGAGGACCCTAAGGAGTAGCTCTAGATGCCAACCAAGTAAGTTCTTTGTCATTTTTTAATGAATAACTCAAAATTTTATCCTTCTCAAAGATCTCTGATGCAGTTTGACATCTGAGAGGTTTTGTCGTTTAAAAGGACAACCTCACCAAACAAATTTCAAGAAGTACAAGTTATCAAATCTCTCTCTCATGCTGCCTTCCATAGTTTTAAACATACTTCTCATTGTGCAAAAAATATCTGTCACAGTCATTCTGATATAAATATGCTGCTGTTTAAAACTTATGTTTTCATAAACCCAAAAAGTCCTTGTGAGTTCCAGGGAGCCAAATTAAAGGGTCGACCTTAAACAGGTCAGATACATCCCTCTCAATTCCCTGGTCCTAAAATTATTTTTCCTAAACTTAACTTTGTCCTCTGTTCTGCCAATACCTTAAACAGGTGTAAGAGACACCAGACATTTCCATACCACAAACACCAGACAGGAGCAAAGAGACCAGCTACCCCAGGATGTGACCAGCATCCAGCTTTCTCAGGTTCCTCCCCCAAGATGATGCCCACAAATAAGCAGGAAGCAGTCTTGAGAATCCACCATCCCAATTCCTTTAACCTGTTGTGCCTAACCTCCTGCCTTTTTATTATAAAAAAGAGATGGGAATGTAATGATCTGTCCTGTCCCTTTAAGAGACAAGCCCCACCCACTCCCTCCCACATCTCCTGAGGCAGGCAGATCTTCCTTCCATTTACAGCCTGAGCACCCTCCTTTCTGTCTCTCTCCCAAAGAGGTAGCTGCTGCTGTGACTCCTCTCCTCTCCCCCACCTCTGTTTCTCTCTCTCTCTCTCCCTCTCTCTGCTCTTCCCCCTTCTCCCCTTACCCCCTTTCCCAATGGTAAGAGAAGATGTCAGAATACCAAATGTTTTAATTGTGGTAGAATGGGACATCTGAGAAGGTATTGTAGACAAGGGATTCCAAGAAATAATGTCTGCTCTGGGAATGGCAGAAATCGGAGGACTCAGCCTTTAGGTATATGTAGGAGGTGTGGCAAAGGCCAACATTAAACCAATGAATGTAGGTCAACGAAAGATAGACAAGGCAACCTGATACCATTGGGAAACGCTGTGCAGGCCCCCAAGACAAATGTGGTTCAGTCATTCCCAGTTACTATGGAGAATGTGTCTCACCAGGAAAATTAAAAAATCCAATTCCTGCTGTTAACAGTACTGGTCTGAATGATGGGTTAAATGTGGAGGATGAGTCAAAAAACTCCAGTAGGACAGAGGAAACATATATTCTGGAAGACTTCTATAAATGATCAAAGACCAAAGCTAAGAATGTGTATAAATGGCATTTTTATTGAAGGCTTATTAAACATGGGTGTGGATGTAAGTATCATTTATTCTATATCTTTTGATATTTTATTTTTTATTACTTTATAAATAATACCATTCAAAATTTCCATTTCCTCCCCTCCTCCCACTTCTCTTCCACTCCCCCACTCACCTTCCCCTCTCCCCATCCAGTCCTAAGAGAGGGCTGGGTGCCCTGCCCTGTGGGAAGTCCAAGGCCCTCCCCCCTCCATCCAGGCTTAGGAAGGTATACAACCAAATAGAATAGGATCCCAAAAAGCCAGTACATGCAGTAGAGACAAATCCCAGTGCCATTATCATTGGCTTCTCAATCTGCCCCAATTGTCAGCCACATTCAGAGGGTCCAGTTTGATCCCATGCTCATTCAGTCCCAGTCCAGCTGGATCTGGTGAGCTCCCATTAGCTCAGGCACACTGTCTCAGTGGGTGGACCAACCCCTCATGGTCTTGACTTCCTTGCTCATCTTCTCCCTCCTTCTGCTCTTCAACTGGACCTTGGGAGCTCAGTCCAGTGCTCTGATGTGGGTCTCTGTTTCTATCTCCATCTGTCACCGGACAAATTTTCTCTCCGGATTCCCTCTGGATGTAAGAATCATTACTTCAGAATCTTGGCATCTGAATTGGCCTCTTCAAGAGGTAAATGTTCAGTTCCTGGGAATTGGAACCCTATCATGGGTAAAACAAAGCATGAGATGGGTTTAATGCATAGGGCCAGAAGGGCAAATATATATAGCCAATATTGCAGTGAATTTGTGGGGTCGTGACCTATTGCAGCAATGGAATACCCAGATTAACATTCCTACAGCATCAAAACTTATGTTTTAAAGGAAAATATTAGAAGATATTATAGATGACAGACACCAGCCATTTGGGCTGTACAAGAACACAAAGCAATTGATAAACCTTCAGAGGTATCAATAGCCCTACCTTTAAAATGGTTAACTGAGAAACCAGTATGGGTTAAGCAGTGGCCTCTAGCTGAAGAAAAGTTGCAGGCTTTAGAACAACTGGTACAAGAGCAACTAGATGCTCATCATAGAATTGGAATTCTTCTGTATTTGTTGTTTAAAAAAAATCTGGGAAATGGAGAATGGTGACAGATCTTAGATCTGTCAACAAGGTTATTCAACCTATGGGCCCTCTACAATCTGGAATTCCTCTGCCTTCTCTGTTACCAAAGGGACAGCCTCTCATAGTTATTGATTTAAAGGATTATTTCTTCACTATACCTTTACAAGAAAAGGATAGAGAAAAGTGCCAATACTTTGTCAGCCAGCCATTGGAAATAAAATGTAAACAATTTCCTAAGTCTATAATGTACCATTATATGGATGACATTTTGTTATCTGATTCAAATACAGATACTTTAGAAAGGATGTTTGAAGAAGTAAAGAAAGTCTTGCCTAAATGGGGATTACAAATTGCTCCTGAAAAGACTCAAAGAGGAGATTTTCTTAATTACCTAGGTTACAGAATAGGTTTACAGAAAATTAGAATACAAAAGGCACAAATTAGAAGAGACCGATTGTGGACTCTTAATGACTTTCAAAGATTATTAAGAGACAATTCCCAGTTTACTACTGGCTGTTGGGATAACACCTGATCTAATAATTCATTTAAACAAAACCTTAGATGGTGATAAAGACTTGAATATTCCTAGAGAATTAACAGCTGAAGCAGAAAAGGAATTGACAATTGTTGAGGAGAAATTATAGGAAGCACAAGTGGATAGGGTGAATCCAAATCTTAATTGTATTCTAGTCATATTGCCTTCCAGAATTTCTCCTACAGAAATTTTAATGCTGAGGGATGATATTATCTTAGAATGGATCTTTTTACCACATAAACCAAGTAAAAAATTAAAAACTTGTGTGGAAAAGGTCTCTGAATTAATTATAAAAGGTAAATTGAGACTCCCGCTTTCCGCTGCTAGACTCTGTTCCTGTTTGCACAGAGAACTGTTATCTAGGACAGTCTGTAATCTGTAAGCTTTCCTCTTAAATAAATAACCCTTTTTATTTTTTTTTTGTGGATTTTCCTCCAAAGGAATGCTTTATTGACAAGTTTCCTGTTATTCTTTGTAGGAAGATACATCATTGACCTGCACTCCTGTAGCCCACCTCTTCACACAACTGTTTTTAACCCTGGAAGAGAAGACATCAGGATGTCTCTTCTTCAACTTTCCAGTTCCTCACTGTTCCTTGTTTTGTACGGTATCGTATTCTAAGGGTATCCAAAGAAACCAAGGTACTTGATAATCAAAGGATACATCACACTGCATCAAACCAGACACTAAATGGAAAGACTCCACCTCACCCCAGGAGTGCAGAGATATGCACACAACAAAGTCTTTGCCCTGCTAAGAGCCACTAAGGCACAGTGCTGCCCCTCCCTCCAGACCATGCCTCCAACACTTAGGGCCCTGGCATTGAGAGGATGTAGAATGTGGCAATTGGAGGCAGGAGAAGGGAACTTAGAAATCTTTGTAGCTCCTGAAAAAAGATGACAGCAGAGTTCTGGCTGAATCAAAACCATATCCCCTACGTGACCTGCAGGGTTGGTTCTGCCTCTCATTTATTCTTTGTATCATGGACAGGCAGGCAGGTACTATGGACCAGAGCCCTGCTCGCTGTCAGCAGAGCAACACTATGCAGGGCACATGTCATTAAAATGCCAAAGACTAAGGTTTTTTTCCTTCTCTCTGCCCTCCTGACCCACAGCACAAGAGTCTTGTGAGCCAGACTGGAAAGCTACTGGGAAATGCCATTCTTCAAAAGAACCAAGTTTTGCATACCAGGAGAAAGTGTTAAGAGAAATAAAATGCACTAACTGGTACTGGCAGAGTATGAGATGGGACAGAGATAAAACTCTACATAGTACCCATAACCTATTAAAGACCCCTCATTTATAGGGATATAAAAGACTATAAACAAATAAAGCATAAGGCAATGTAAGGCTTGAATGCAAAGAAATATTCAATAATGAGGCTAAAGTTGTTTTGCCTCACTTTTTTCTATTTAATTTTTGAAAAGTCCATCACA